>JAOQMR010000009.1:15656361-15682466 GCA_027563865.1 Erythroxylum pelleterianum | reverse complement strand
GGCCTTTTTGACGAGTGGATCGATCGGCCCATGATTTGTTGTGACTAAGCCCAGACCCATCCAGACCAACCCGACCAGTGTTGATTACTTTTAGTTAATTAAATATAATATTAAATTAAGTTATTAATATTTAAGTAATTACATGATATATATTTTATTAATAATAAATCAGATTAAAAAATAGAAAAAAAATAGAATTTAGTAAAAAAAAATAAAAACAAGAATTGAAACGATCAAGTACTAGAACCAAATGGGTGTTGACGGGGGGCGAGGGTTAAAAGAGGACTGAAGAGCTTGGGTTACGTTTAGCACTCATCGGATGCTATATGTACACTCGAGTGCCTGCCTATTTGCACTTAGTGATCGCCTGCCTATTTGCACTTAGTGATCAAGTTTCAACTAATTTTGTGGGTCAGTATTAACTCAAAAAGTAAATGATCTTGTTAATGTATCAACTCATGCCACCATCAGTTGGTCCCACTCCTGCATCATTCATGGTGCTCCACGCATGCATATACTGTTCTCAAAGTTCTCATCAATCATCATCCACCACGTGTCCCATAAAACTATCCACGTACCAAAAGTAAGACACGATCGTTAGTGACTGCCACGTACACTTGGGTCTCAACACGCGGCAGATAGACGATGAATCCAGATGTCGTAGATTTTAGCGGTCCAGATGATAACGCATCGTGTGCGATACGCACCATGATGATACAAAAACAAATCACCCAGTTATTTGTGTCGGTATTATATGAGTTGATGGTTGAGATTCAATCAGCTAGGATAGGAGACACAGGATATTGACATTTCCGTTTGCTAGCTTAGCTTCGTCTGACCAAACTTGTCCCAATCTAAAATAAATCTCTTTTCTTTAGGCTATTTTTAATTAATTAGTAATTAATGAGATGGAATAAAATAAAATATAAAATTATTTTATTATTTAAGAAAAATTTATATTCGAATAAAATGAAATGAAATGACTATTGTGAACAATAAAAATACGTTTCTTCTAATCGGGTGGATTTAGAATTAAATGTAAAATGATAAATGACATTTTATTATATTATATTATAAATTTTTCTTTTAAACAATATTTTATTATATTATATTATAAATATTTTTATTCCTCTTAAATAATAATTTTTTAATATTACATTTGGTTCAGCCAGATTTTGCTATGATCTATGATTTCGAGTAATCTTCGACTATGGGAAACCTGCAAAAACAAACAAAGACACTCCGGGGTTGTTTCCCGGAAGGTCCCTCCGACGCTCAAGTCAGTATTTTGAGAAAGTTTAGGTTGCTGTGAACGGAGAGGGAACTAGTGTTTTATTTTGAGTTCGTACCTCAATCATAGTTGAATAATACCTTATATATGCTGTAGGTTGCCATTAGGTTTTAGGTCTCTATGTGAATCATTGTGTTTACATGAGAAACGATCTGTTACCGGGCCATCTATACTTGAGCTTAAAGTTAGGCCTCATTAGGCTGACCTTACCAACATTTATTTACGTTATATTTTATGATAAATTATTGGATAAATCAAATGGTACGACCAAGTTTCTCGTATACTTAAAATCCGAAGTTTACATCCTTGAGTTATCATGTGATTTTAGTTGATGTCACCTTATGCCAAAATTAAACTGTCGTGCCTATGATATGGCTACAATAATTTGAACCGTAAAAATAAAATAAAGAAAAGTAACCAAAAAAGATGCGTGGTAATGGTGTGAGATATTTTTGGCGTACAAAAGGAAGATATTTAGCAAATGTCTAACAGAAGGGACACGTGGCCTCCCCATCCAAATTCTTCATCAAATGTATCCTCCAGTCAGATATTAACACGCGTCCTAAGTGCTCTCCATAATGACATGTGTACTGGCCACTTAATATGGGATCTTCAACACTAAATTGGCCATTGGCCATGTGACGCATGTCCTTCCTCTGAGCTCTGGAGCCGACGATATAAGCAGCCGCGTAACCACTCTCTGCAATTGTTCCCAATGAACACGCACAAGAGACTCGCAACTTACCCACCCTATCGCAGACCAAGCTCCGGTGAGTTTGGGATACTTAACGAGCGAGTTCTTCTCCTGGTTTTCGACTACTTGAAATGGGACCTCCACACACTCTGCGTTATCGCTTCCGTCAGCCGCAAGCTTCGTGCCACCGCTAAAAGGTTACTCTGGCGCGAGCTGTGCTCGATTCGAGCCCCGAGAATGCTATCCGCATTGATGCAGAACGAGGTCAGCGCTCGATTAGACGATTTCTGGCGGGCAATCGCAAAAATGATGTTCTTCTGCTGCGGTTGCGAGTCGACTCGGAACTTCGAGGCGAGTAAGGTGCCTGGCCATTTCGTGGAAGCATCGCGATTCTCAAAGACTTCAGGCCAGAGGTTTTTGGTAAAGAGGTGTCAGGGCGATTTGTTGTACATGAGCGATCCGTGCGAGCACAGCGTGGCGAATCACGAGGACGACGTGGGGGTTTATAGAGGAGTTTTCAAGGGATTTATGAGATCAAGGACCCGAGCGTGTCTAATTAGGCGGAACGTGACGTTGGAGGAGAGCCTGTTTTGTCCTTATTGTGCGGCCCGCGTGTGGAGCATGACAAGGGCTCGGCTCGTTCCTAAGAGTGCGGCCCGGCAGCTTGGGTCACCTGATGGGGGGTTGGAGTATTTTGTGTGTGTAAATGGGCACGTACATGGATCCTGTTGGCTCACGCCTTTGTCGTCCGATGAAGATCATGAAGGTAGCGGTAGCGCTTAATTTTAGTACCGACGGTGAAGATGATAGTTAAGATAGTGATACGGCGGTAAGTGACAGCACGAGCTCCACGGATTTTTGACACGCTGATCATTAAAATTCTGATCATGTCATATGTTGTAATTCTGAATTGTTGACATGCCCCACGTGTGAAAGGTGAATCTTATCTGGGGTTTTAGTATCATAACCTCAATTGAGCTGTGAATATACTTAGGCGGTGCAGTTTTGAAGATTAGTGCGTGAACACGTTAAATCTATCGAAGATTTACAAGTAATTCGTTTCTGTCCACATCATGTGCTTGTTTGCCTCTTCCTTGTCTCTGTATATATATTGTGAGACAACTTATGAAGTGGGAGTGGTTTACAAGGCCTTGTCTATATTGTATTAAGCAAAGACATGATTACAAGTTATTTTAAGAAGAGTCCATTTTGCTTTGATATGCACACGAAGGTGTAACGTTCTATCGACAATGCCTAGGCCGCGAGGCCTCACCGATAAACAGTTGCTTCGGAATTTTGTGTTTATTTATGCGGAACTCATATAAATAAATGACTGAAAAGTAAAATAAAATACTATAACATTGAACAGCCAAGATTGATGCCATTTAACAAAGGACGTGGAGCCAAGTTTCTTGTTGTTCCTATAAAATAAGAATAGCAATTCCAACCAAAACCGGCTAGAGTGACAACCAATTTCTTGTAAAGCTAACATTTATTAAACCATATTTCCTAAATTAAGATAATGATACCTAAGCAGCAGAAAGGCATCTCAATTGCATTTTCTAACAAGAAGTCGTGTGCCATTTAACCTGAAAAAGCTTGGCATTCCTAAAGCCTAATCATTGTATAACTTACAATTACCAACAGTTTCGAAAATTCGTTGTCGTTTAATGATTCCGCGTGACTTCAACGACATTGCACTCGCCGTTGCCGCCATATTTCATAAGGCTCTGTTTTGGTTTGCTGTACTCTGTTTCTTTCCTTTTTTTTTCTCTCTCTCTCTTGAAAACCAACTTCTGATCGAAGAAGAGTGAATCTTTTTCAGTTTGTCGTTCAACTTCATTGTTTTCTTTCTGGGTCTCCTCCGTTTCATTTACTCCTGTTCGATTTCGCCCGAGAAGTTTCGCATTGTGAGGTAACTTCCTGTTGTGATGCCCTGTTTTATTGTCTCGTGAATGTTTCCTGAGAGAGTTGAGAATAATGTGAGTGCTCTGGGTTCGTCAAGAGTCTTTTTCTTGTTTCTGAGAAGGAAGAAGGCGCGTGGCGTGGCATGAGAACGGTATTTTTTTGTTCGAGATTTCCCAGGAACCGAAGATCCAAGGAATTTGGAAGCAATGTTTTTTCTTTTCCAGACACATTTTTCTTTATGCTTTTACGTTCTGATTGGTTTTTAAGTTATAGAACACCTCGAGTTGCTGTAAAAATTCATTGTTTCGATCTGGTTAATCTTGAATTCTGATGGAAAATCAATTGGAAAGAAAAAGAATCGACTTTTCGTGTCATTTCCTGTAAATATGGTTATCTTCATCAATGATTTTCACGTTGTTTACCTCGGACGTATCGAATTCTTATTCTTGTACATTTACATGTCGATTGCAGGTTGTCGTAAATCTGCAGGGGGGAAAATGGCTAACCTTCAAGATATTGGTTATTCAGCGGCCATTAACCTTCTCTCAGCGCTTGCTTTTCTCATAGCATTCGCTATGTTAAGGCTTCAGCCTATTAATGACAGAGTTTACTTTCCCAAATGGTATCTTAAAGGAATAAGATCGAGCCCAACACGTGCTAAAGCTTTGGTCAGCAAATTTGTTAACTTGGATTACAGAACGTACTGCAAGTTTTGGAATTGGATGCCTGCAGCACTCAAAATGCCAGAACCTGAGCTTATAGACCATGCTGGGCTTGATTCTGTAGTCTATATAAGGATTTACTTATTGGGGTACATTCTTGTACATAGGACTCTGTTCTGAAACTTGTTATGAGACCTTAGCGTTCTAGCATATTTTTCGATTGATCCCTGAAACTTTTTCTGCATGATATATTTCTGCAATGGGTCATGTAAACAGCAGTTTGGATAGAACTCAGGCTATCACCTTAACATCAGATGATCACTTCATTAAGCTGTTTATCTTAGGTGGATGATATAAAGTGATACCTTACTTGCAGCGTGAAAATATTTGTCCCGATAACAATTCTTGCATTTGGTGTCTTGGTGCCTGTGAACTGGACTGGTGGGACATTGGAGCATATGAAGGATTTGACGTTCAGTGATGTTGACAAACTATCAATATCAAACATCCCATCTGAATCCCCGAGGTGAGAAACTTCACAAAAGCCACTATATTTTTATCTTCCGTTTCCTTATAGTTGCTCAAGTATCCCTTTGTAACGGATGCGGTATTAGCCCTGTTTGGATACGAGAACTTCCTTTTTCACCATGGAGGTTTGGAAAGAGAATTGAGTATATTAAAAATAAAAGACCAATTTAAGTTGCACAGTATCAGAATATGTAGATTGAAGTTTCTGTTCGATCAGTGAAAATATCAGAACCAAGAGTGCTAATAAGGCATAATTTGGTATGAAAAATGGAATTGTGATTACTGATTCTGTAGAATTGGCTATTGAAAAAATAAATCCTGGATGCAGCTCCTGCTTCTTTGTCAAGCCATATTACATCCTGATTAGAAAGCTATTTACTTGTGGCTTAGTTGGTTCTTGCATTGCTTAGATTTTATGAGTTTAATGTTTTAAAGTGTTCCTGTGTAACTCTAAATCTTTCACATAGGAATTCAACTGTGCTCGAGTTATTGTAACTGTTACTTTTCTTTTTCAAGGTTTTGGGCACACGTGGGGATGTCATTTGTATTCACGTTTTGGACATTTTATGTGGTTTACAAGGAGTACAAGACAATAGCAACCATGAGGTTGCGATTTTTGGCATCAGAAAGCCGGCGTCCTGATCAATTTACAGTGAGTTAATATCATCTAATACAATCCCTACCCTTCTTCAAACATTATCTTCACACGATGCATATATTGTACAACTATTGCTTCAGAGATTTTTGTTTTTTGTGAAAATTTTCTATTCTGTTCAGCAATATGAGAAACTTTCTTGATTGAAAGATTGTTTTGGACCCCTATTTCGATAATTGACTTTTGTCTAAGAGAACTAGCCTTTTTCATGTACTTAGTCATAGGTGTTGGATGGTTTCAATCCGCATTTGAATTTCCAGATAATGGAACGTGCTATGTTAAGTTTAATGTGTAGATCAAGCATACATGTTACAGGGGATGAAATTGGAAGGAACAGATTTGTGATTAAATATTGCATATCAGGGAAGAACAGAGACTTGTTAAGTATTTCATTTCTTGTAGCTTCTATAAATTCGTATTCTCTTTATCTACCATTTGAAGCAGGCTGGATATTTCCAATACGAAATAGGAATATGTTTAAACGTAATCGCTTTATTTTCCACCTAGATTACATCCATAGTGCCTGAACTTGAAGCTTCAGACAATTACTTGATGCCTGTGAGAGTATTTGTCACCTTGTTGGTGGTGGCTTGGTTAATTCTTATATGAACCTTATGTTGCTGGCATTGGATTAATTTTCAACATTTTTCTTAGGTTCTTGTCAGGAATGTTCCGCCAGATCCTGATGAATCTGTTAGCGAGCACGTCCAACATTTCTTTTTTGTGAACCATCCCAATCACTATCTCACTCACCAGGTAAGATTATGCAACTAGGTAGCTTAAGTTCGATAATATTTTGTCAAAGAAAATATGTCTTACATTTAATGTTCTTTGACATTGATATTTTAGGTAGTCCATAATGCAAATAAGCTTGCAAGCTTAGTAGCAAAGAAAAAGAGCTTGAGGAACTGGTTGACCTATTACCAGAATAAATATCAGAGAAATCCTTCGACCAAGCCAATGACAAAGGTATCGTTCTTATTATACTACCTATTTTTGTGTCTATGAACTCTGCATTTTCATTTCAGTAAGACCTTCAATCTAGATTCTTAACTGGATATTTTCTTTCTGGTATCGTCAACCTACACCTATCAATCTGTAGACAGGTTTTTTTGGTCTCTGGGGAACGAGAGTGGATGCCATTGACTGGTATTTGTCTGAGATTGAGAAGTTGAGCAAAGAAGTAAGTTTTTTTGAAGCCAAGATCATCTTGATATGTTATTTCCTCCTCGTCAAGATGCTTCTTTGCATAGATAACCTTAATATTTCCTTTGCGTTTTCATATACTGTTGCTGGTGTTACTTTCAGTTACAGTCCGTATTATGAGAATGGGAAGATGAGTTGCCAAGCTGTGCACCTGTTTCGAAAGATTAACAATGCTTGTATTGCATTGACTGTCCTTTGAGCGAAGATGCATATTATTTAATGTTTTATTTGTACCGATTGCAATCTGATGGTCCTGATTTTCTTCACAGATTTAGTTAGATTTACCTCTTCTGTTAAGTTATGAAAAATGAAGGGAAAAAAAAAGAAAAATATGACAGATAGCAATGATTCAATAACTATAGGTGGTCAGTACGAATGGATTGGGAAATTGATTTTGGAGAAGAAAGTAGAGAATTCTCAGGTGCTGATGCCTCTGAAAGATTTTCTCCTTCTGGATAACCATTTGTCGATAGTTTTTCATTATCGTATTCTCGAAAGTATTTGACACATTGAAAAGAAGAAGGCCAACGACCATAAAGGTGGTTTCTTTGAGCTCTGTCTAATGTATACTCACGTAAACTGCTTGCAGGAAGAAGCAGAAAGAGAGAAGGTTCTGCGTGATCCTAAGTCCGTGATTCCAGCAGCATTCGTTTCATTCAAATCCCGGTGGGGAGCAGCTGTCTGTGCTCAAACTGAGCAGACTAGTAATCCAACAATTTGGTTGACTGAAAGGGCTCCTGAGCCCCGTGATGTCTATTGGGACAATCTTGCAATACCATATTTTGAGCTGACAATTAGAAGACTACTCATGGGAGTTGCCTTATTTTTCCTGGTGTTCTTCTTCATGATTCCTATTGCAATTGTTCAGTCACTAGCCAACATTGAGGGTATCCAAAAGGCTTTTCCTTTCTTGAAACCACTAATAAAAGTGTAAGTTTCTCTTTCCCTCCTCTCACTATCTTTTAAGCTTTCCTTTTCATGCTTTAAACTGTTCAAATTATCACTTGAATGGTACCCCATGTTTCGGGAATCACAATGTCTCCTCAAATCAGGAAATTTTAATCAATTTTGTAAAACCTAAGCCTTCTTGCAGATCAATAGCTAAGATCGACCAAGTAGTCTCCAAGAAGTACCCTATATGAATGTGTTTTAAGTTCTTGTCTATGCCCTGTGAATGTCACCCAAAGGAAAAGATGTTTTGATTACTCCTATTCACAGTTTAAAAGGGTATTCCTTTTAGAAGTTTGTAGTGTTAAACCATTTGATCCAGGTGGATTTTTCGTGCAGAAAATCAATCAAGTCTCTAATCCAAGGGATTCTTCCTGGCATTGCTCTGAAGATATTTCTTATTCTGCTTCCATCGATCCTCATGTTCATGTCCAAGATAGAAGGATTCACATCCCTTTCATCTTTGGATAGGCGATCAGCAGCAAAGTATCATTTCTTCATACTTATTAATGTGTTTCTTGGCAGTATCGTTGCTGGAACAGCACTGGAGCAGCTTAAATCTTTTATGAAACAGTCTGCGACTGAGTAAGTTAAACACTTCTCCTAATGTAAAATTTCACATAAATCTGAAAGTAGTGATTAGTTTCATCCGGGCTTCTGATGCGATGGCTGTAGCCTGTAGGATTGTGTGATCAAGATGCATTGTTCTTTTAAGCCTATCTAACAGAAGATGCTATATTACTCATCAGAATTCCCAAAACAATTGGTGTATCCATTCCCATGAAAGCCACTTTCTTCATCACTTACATAATGGTAGATGGGTGGGCTGGAATTGCGGCAGAGATTCTCAGACTGGTACCATTAGTCATGTTCCATTTGAAGAACACTTTTCTGGTTAAAACGGAGCAAGACAGAGATCAAGCAATGGATCCTGGTTCTCTGGAGTTTGCAACTTCTGAGCCTCGCATTCAGTTATACTTTTTGCTGGGACTTGTTTATGCAGCTGTGACACCCTTACTTCTTCCTTTTATCGTTATCTTCTTTTCTTTCGCTTATTTGGTGTTTCGACATCAGGTACTGTTAGCTTATTAGTTGACTTTTGACGTTCTATACTCGGTGAAAGTAATCCGAGTATCTGTTACCTGCAATGCTAATGGCATTTTTGCTTATTGTTGTAAGATTATAAACGTGTATGACCAAAAGTATGAGAGTGGAGCTGCATTCTGGCCAGATGTGCATCGACGATTGTTGATCGGTTTAGTAATAGCTCAACTTCTCTTGTTGGGATTGTTGAGTACGAAAGGTGCCGGGGAATTGACACCCTGTCTCATTGCTCAGCCAATCCTGACAATTTGGTTCCACAAATTCTGCAAAGGCCGCTTCGAGTCTGCATTTCTGACTTTTCCATTGCAGGTTAAAGAACCTTTTGTAGTTGCCGGGACTTTGTTTCTGATAATGTGATTGTTACATGGAAAGTGTTACTTATCAAAGCAAGGGCACTAACTGTAGTGTAGATAATGGAACTTTCGCTTTATTTTGATCACAGGATGCCATGGTGAGGGATACGCTGGAGCGAGCTACAGAGCCAAAACTCAACTTGAGAACCTACCTTCAGGATGCTTACATACATCCAGTTTTTAAGAGGGACGAACCGGAAACACCTCAGATCCTAGACGAAGAAGTGAATAGCCCTCTTGTGGCAACAAAGAGAAAATCAACGACTGGCAACAGCATAAAGATTTCTTCTGAAGGCACTTCTGAAGTTATATCATGAGAGTAGGGAGATCAGTTTAATAATCATGTCGTTCTTTAATGTGGATTGCTGGTTAGGACTTTGAAGTGAGCGAGGAAAAGAAGGATTTGCCTCAGAATCTTTCATCATTGTAGGTACAATTACCTCTTTTTCATCAAATGTACCATGTATATTACAAAGCACATCAAAGAGGAAGTTCAGAATTTCAGCTTTAAAAATCATAAAATCTAACATCCTGAACTGCAAAACTCGCCCCTCAATGAGATTACTGCTTATTGTAATGCCTGGTTCATCAAAGGACATTGCATTTGATTACCGGTTTCAATTGTAGCCAGACACCTCCCATCGTAGGAAATTTTGGCTATCCTTCCTACATTTGGGTTACTTTCCAAGCTGCTCCTTCCCAAGCCTATGGCCTTTCTTGTCAATTTACTACAATAGATAATTGTCATCGGGTTTTTCGAGATGAATTGTTTCGACTACATCATACTATGAGACAAGATCCTCTGTCCAATATTATTCCGTCTTATTTTGTCTTACGAAATCTCAGCCATTTATTTTATCTCAGCCATTTATTTTATAGAGCCCACGCAAGGTCTACGCAGAATTCACGTAAATAAATAGCTGAAATTCATTGGACACAATAAGACACTATAATATTGGACAGAGAATCTAGACTCATCACACTATGGCCAACAATTGTCTCGTTCTAATAATTAATCTTCCAACTGATTTGTGAATGAAATAATTGCAAACTTCTGAAACATCAAATTCGACCCATACATCAAATATAAATCGTGGCCTCGAAAGCAACTGAGCATGCAATGACATATGTTCATGATCACGAACACATGGTAACAGCGAGAACGCATAAAAGAGGGCTGGTTAGGCAATATTTTCCCTTATTTTGTGTTACTGCAATTTTTTCTATCCTCCTACTTTATGATACAAGGACATCCTCCTACAGAACCTTGAACAACCTGGAAGCAAGAGATTATGATTATCGACACAGATCACAGCTGACAAGGATGAATAGGCACGTAAAAATGCGAGGACAATTATTGAAAGTGAATGGAGAGTGGTTTTCAGGGGTACTCGCAAAATGCTCTTAGGAATCAGCTAAAAGCATGTCCTAGATTCCTAACATAGAACTCCTTATGATTTCAATTAACATGTACACAGATGTTGGGTTTTTCTTCCAGCCAAAGGTGATGTACAGACCAAGCTGCTCCAACTGGCGGAGGATAGAAAAGAGATTAAACTAATTGCTTCTCTATTTGAAACCTTAAGAGGCGTTTCACAGATGCTAACACCCGGTTTCAATAATTAACCTGACGGCAGCTCCCATTGCACCAACTCCACCGTGTCCCAGTAAGGATAAAGCCAGCTCTTCCTCGTTCCACTGTCTCAGTCCCTGGCTTAGCCTTTTTAATACATCCACATCAACCTCTAACACCCATTGTGGAGTGCAAGCAACCAGTAAACTAACAAATGCAGAGATATATGCCCTTGCAGTGGCCCAATCACAACCTAGAGATATTTTCCCATCCAAGGCACTTGCCAGAAATTGTAGATGGGTTTCAAGGACCTTAGGCCGTCGGTGAGATGCTGTAGATGTTGAATCTACGCCCCAAGCAAACGCTCCACAGAGCACTGCAAAGTATGCAAGGGCATAACCACGTAACATGGCAACCACCCCTCCATGCTCCACACCTTCCTCTTCAGACTCATGTACTGATATAAACCAAGAAGGTAAAGTTTCTTTGATCAAAGTCTGAACCAAGCCCAATCCACCAGTTATCCAAACTAAAGAAGCCCCAAGGGAAGCAGCAAGCTTGACGTGTGCCATTGCTGCAGCAAATGAAACCTGGCCATACTTCATTCCATACTTGGTTTTTCTCAATTTTTCATTTGTACCTCTGGATAACCCACTACTTGCAATATGTCCAACAGAGTGCATTAGAAGAGCGAGAATTTCTTCTGATATGAACATCACACTTCTCATAGATCGATAAACCCTCAAGTAAAGAATTCCGGGGGCAACAGCAGTTATTCCACCAAACAAGTGGGAGCCAAACCCATGGCCTAGAAGATCACCGACACCTCCAATGCTGGAAATGTGAGGTGAACAACCAAGGGTAGAAGTGAAGCAGCTTTTCAGTAACTGGACTACAGCATCAGTATTGTGATAAAAGATTGTCTGAGAAGCAGAAAACACAAGATAGTCACTCCAACGCTTGACCTTTTGGGACCAAAGGGAGGTCAGGATGGGCATACATGGCCAGGGGCAACTAGCAGCAAGAGAATTCAAGGCTGGTCCAACCAGAGTGAGGAACCGCCCAGACACTTTATCAAGTTTGTAAGTGATTGTGAGGCTTACAAGGGCAGCTAGTGGCAAAGGAAGCGTAGCTGGAGAGTTTCCACCTGCAAGAGGAGGTAGCAACCATATGATCTCACCACAAGTCAAAGTTCCTTGGAATGACAAATGGCAATTCTTCCCACTCAATGCAACGAGACTATTTTAATATAACATACAAAATTCCCCAATAGTATTAAATTTCATCATAAGATTAGTAAAATAAATTTGAATGAGTTTGCATGAGAATCTTCTATTCTGTTCTTTATCTGTCCTTTCTCTTCTTTATATCTTAATTAATAGTAAATATGAAAAGCTCTAGAGAAATGAAAACATTCTTTCCTCCTTTCTCTAAAGAGAAAAGAGGGAGGGGAAGTGAAAAGAAAGAAAGAAAGAAAGAAAGAAAGGAAGGAAGGAAGGAAGAAAAGAGCCTTCACAGAGAACAGTTAACTACAAAGATGAGGAATTACCTACAGTAAGGCTAGGAACATCCACACCTGTGGCAGCTAGAATTTTCTTTATCTGCTGCTCAACAGTAGACAAATTTGCAGCGGGGCTTGGCCAATCAGTTCCATTCATAGAAGCTGGTTTCCATATGCCACGGGTAACCTCAGCGGAGAAGTAGCTTACAATGGTCCCCAAAGATGCTGGTAGAAAATCAGCTAGATCTTTGAGCCCTACAAAATAGAGCAGGCACATGTAATGGTTAACACTCATTATTCCTACTTGTAAAGCCACTTTGCTTTTTTAAATAAATCTATGTACTTCTTTCTTAGTCTGATCCTCTAATCCTCTCATCAGCCATTCATTTTTATCTCAAAATTCCTATACAACGCTCTAGAGTGTGTCCAAGCTTTTTGTAGAGATACTTGCTTCAACTACTATACGAACCTGTAGCTAGTTCACGGGGAGAAAGTCTTCCATGGGCACAGGCTGTCAAAGCAGCATCGAGTGCAAAAGGAGTTGCTTCTAGGATATCCCAAGCAGGTACCTTCAGTCTAACATATGCATCCTCAGATGCAGTCCCAGATGAGGCACTGCTTCCAGAATTTGACGGAACACCTCTATTTATCCTTCT
This sequence comes from Erythroxylum pelleterianum, assembly GCA_027563865.1. Lineage (NCBI taxonomy): Eukaryota > Viridiplantae > Streptophyta > Magnoliopsida > Malpighiales > Erythroxylaceae > Erythroxylum > Erythroxylum pelleterianum. The sequence continues at coordinate 15,669,387 of JAOQMR010000009.1, read as the reverse complement.
GAACATCGTATTGAGAAGTGCATCAACAATCTGGTGAACTGCAGTCCCATGTACAAGACCAGAAAAGGTAGAGGAAATGCACTGTAGATGCTGCCGGTACCAGCCTTTCAATTTTGGAAAAGAATCTAAAAATATCGGTTCTAAAGACATACATAGAAATTTAGAAAATCTCTTAAGTTTGAGTCGATCCCCTGCTGAAGATCCAAAAGATGCCATTTGCGAGTTCCGCACTAATAAAAGATATTCAGGACTAAAATGAAGCCTCACATGTGGCACATCACCCATCATATGTTCACTAGGTGGATGATCAAATCTCCATAGCCTAAGCAGAAGAACAAAAGCATTGGAGAACACAGCATGGCAAGACACTTCTTCTCCTGTTGGCAAAGTCCAGGAGACCTTCGGAGCACTTGAACCAAAGACCTCACATATAGGCATCAATACACCTGCAAGTACTGGAACCTGGTAAAAGATGACATATATTAGTTAATGGAAAATATAAGTGACAGATATCATCATTTTTACAGGACTCCATTCCTTGAATTGCATGTATAAATTCTTTTGCTAGTTTTCCAGTTTTCTTATGTCAAGAAAGTAGGCACCATGAGGGTGCATTTGTTAAGTGGCTAAAGCTTGCCTTCTAAAGCCCATCTCTTTCAATTTGTCACAGAGTTCCTTTCAATTTTCTTCTTTAGTCAAAAATAACACAACACACAGTTCACAAACATGCATGTTACACAGAACATGAGGTGATAGAGTTCAACCCACCAAACCATGCAAGGCTAAAATCTGTACACAATCCACTGATGAAAGTCCAACAAGAAGAACATTCAGGAGTGGAGCATAATTAATCAAGTGACTCTCACTCCCAGAATAATCTGTTGGAACTGGAGGAGACAGCAGGTTTATGATAAAAAGAATTATGTGCTCCTGCAAACAAGAGTTAAGAGACTGAATCAAGATCAACATACAGTTGAAAAATCTTAAAAATTCTTATTCTAGAGGATGGAATCTAAGGGGAAGAGGGAGAAAAAGGTTTAGAAGCATATTGACCTTACCTGTACATTCCACCCACGAACAAGAGATGCCCCGCAAAGAATGGTAGCTGCAGATATCTTCTCATCATCAGAACCACTTACAGCAACCTCATATAATTTCTCGATCTCAGATAAGCTTCCATCAAATCCATGAGCTTAATTCAGTTGCATACCACTGGATAAATTTACAAAAAAGAGCATCTCAAATACCTGGCTTCAGGAAAAAGAACGGTGTGACTGAAGACCAGGCAATGCATAACTTTATACAACAGAATTCAACTCTAAAAGTTTGGATTATCACGTGGAGAAGACCACAGTTTATATGGCCAGAGTCCAGATCATAAGCAAGCTATATAGCATTCCTTGACATAAAGAACCAGAAAGTAACAAAGCATTTCCTACGTCTGTTCTCCTTTAATACATATCAACCTATAGCAAATAGAAATGACTGCCATACTATACTTGAAAAATAAAATTCTATGTTGCAGGAATCTTGATTCATTAGGGTACTTGTTAACAAGCAAGATAAAATTGACCAGTTCTGATCTTCAATATCGAACCACATTATTTGATTCTACAAATAAGTACTAACAATCTCAGATGCTGAAAAAAGGAATGACCACAAGAGAATCAATGTTGACCTTGTCAAGTGAAATTCAGGTATAGATCTTGAACCTCCCAAAATGAAGAATCGCGTAGATTTTTATGGATTCGAAGCCCAAAAAACAGAAATAAAAAGAAATTAAACCGCTAGTTGAAAACCTTGTTCATTGACAGAACCATGTCTTAACAAGTGAAAAACTATAAAAGCCATTTCAATTAACACAATATAGTCAACTACATAGAGAGCATTCCACATAAAAAGAAAGTGTACCTTGAAGCTGGAGTTTCAACCAAAGTATTAGTCAATGAGGGAGTTAGAGGTGACCCCTTCATCAATAACGACCAAGCAGGTGTCTGGCTAGTAACACCACGAGGAACTTGATTGGCATGTGGATTCACATATCCGGGCCACAGATATGCTGATGTGTCTAACAAATTTCTCGCAATACAAGACTCAACAATCAGATGCCTCATGTTTCCAGCTGCAAAATACCAAAGAAGAAAGAAAAGGAATTTCATAAACGATAAAGACTGGCATACCATAGAAAAGGGAAAGGAAAATTGGAGAACCCAAAAGTGGAAATGTCAAACCCTTTGAAGGGAGTAATTAACGTACAGGGAAAATCTTCTCTAAGATTTGTTTTCCTGATTACCTCTCCCAGACAAATAATTTTTATCAAAGAAAAAATATTCAAAACAAGTTTAAGTTATATCTTTGAAACATCCCTTAAGAAAACAGAAACAAATTAAAAACTTAAGCCAAACATAACTTGAAGTACTTACAACAGTTAACTGACATGTCATTCATGCTCATGTTTTCATAATAGCTACTGTTCATGGTTCTGCTGGAGATAAACATGATTGCTTTAGCAGCAGCTTGATTGGCAAGTGAACTAACAGACTGAGGTGGGGTCAACAAGGCCTCATAGTCACCCAATAGCTGTAAGGCAGTAACTAGACCCTGCCGACATTTTCCTTGACAATGCTTCTCCTTTGGTTGGTTTGTGGGGCTATGTTCAGTTTGTTCGATCATTTTGCCCTCCTCTTCTTCGATAATATCGGCGATTGCAACCGTCGAAATAGACAACAGCATGGACAGGCTAGTATCGATGCGAGGTACCGGACCCTCACTTGGATCTCTTTCCTAGAAAATTAAAAATGGGAAATACTTAGACTAAATAACGTACAAGTACCATTCTAAATTTCAAGAAAAATGCCTTCTTACAGTCGATGGCATATTTTCATATACCCACAACAGCATAAGGTTATGGAATAACTTCAAGTCCGTGTAGGATAGAATTCAAAGGTTATTAATGTGAAATTGTTTCCAATAGTCAAGGGTAGCTGTAAGCAAAGGCAGTCTCTTCTTTCTCAACTAAAAGTCAATATTCCAACAAAAAAAAGGAGCAAAAATGGGTTTCCCTTTGTTGTACACATAGATATATATCTTCTTACACCAACATGAAATACTCTTTATAATTTCAAGGCAGTTACATGTAATAGGAATAGAAAATTTTCAAACAATATACGTATAATTTATTTATGCATGCAAACATAGACAATATGGAGGACACTTGGGAAAGTTTAAGTACTTTGTGCATTTCTGAGATACTGATCTCAATAGCAATAATAAATGTAAAAGATGAGCTAACCCCTTGATCAAGTGTCATGAACACCTACCCTTTGAACAAGCCGTAGAGCTGCTATCAATAGGCCTAGAAAAGTATCATGCCATGTGGTACCATTAACTGCCTGAAGGGCTTTTAACATACCTGCAAAATCAAATTATTGGGAAATATGATTTTGATAATCTACAATCTTAACACATTCTGGTAGAAAGATAACTGACGTATTAGAATGAGAATGAATTCCACCTTTAAGATTTTCTACACCACTGGTTGCTGTCAAATGTGATTCTTCCATGGCATCTTCTAGCAGTAGATCAATAGGGAGCCAAATTGCAGAATGGGAAGCACCATGGCATTGATCGGCAGAAGATAACAGAGATCCCAATGCAATGCCAGCATGAGACCCCTGTTTAGATATGCTTTTGCAGTTACTAAATGGAAGTCCTTTCTCACATGTCAACTGCAAGAGTGCACCTGAGGTAATCTGCTTAGAATTCTTCAAACTGGGTGAATGTGATGACAGTAGCTGCAGCCGTTGAATGAAGACTCCCCAGTGTGAAGGTCTAGGGACAAAGAGATGTAATCATTAACAGTACTCATTAACTAAAAATGCATCACCTTAGTCAGGAACATTTCAGAGTTCAATAAATTACAAGCTGCCTCAAGTTAATCTTTTTAGGTTTAGCATGATAAGCCACTTGAGAAAATAGATATTTGTTTAAGTTGCTACATTCAATTCAAAGCCAAAACTGACTAATATGTAAATTGTGAACTATAAGGACAAGTCCTTACATGTTTTCACGTGCTAAGTAAAGAATCCCTAGAGTTACTTTATTTTGGAGAAACTCTCCAATAAGCTCGACAGCCATGACAGTATTCAATCTGCGCAGGCCCATATTTTGCTCATTTCTCTTCTCAAGAAACCCTTCATGGCCATCTACTTCCATATCTTGTGGTCTAGTTATCCATATAGACTTCTTCTCTAAGGTAAGCTCAAGCAACCCTTCATCGTCCAATGATACATCAATTAACTGATACACAATAGAAAACACAAATTCAACTAGAATAACCCCAGGATCGCAAGGTTCAAGACCAAACATTTGAGAAAGATGCAGAACTTCGTCTATTGATTTCATAATCCTGTGAATACGAAACACAAAGAAAGGCCATCAATTCTAAGTAAATGGCAGAAATAAAAATACTAAAAGTTTAAAAGCAGTAAAACAGTAAGGTTAAAATTATCTTTTTCTGGGTGACTGAAAAAAATATTAAAGTGGGAACCTTGGGCATAGACCAAAACTTACTTCTCACTATTTGGTCCATTGATTTGAGATGCAAATGAAAAACCATGTCTCCTGAGAAGTTCCATATAAAGCCTATAGGCCGATGGGTAGAGCTGGCGATGAGGAATAACGCTGCAATGAAAATAACAAAATCAACGATAACAAAATACCCCAAAAGAATTATATAAAAAAAGGAAAAATACACTCGTCGCTTACACTCACCGGGTGGAGAGGAGAGCGAGAACAAGTAAGGGAGGTGCGATCTTGACCGTTAAGGCTTTCTCGAGAAGCTTCCACATGACAGGCGAGTGATTATCGAAGCAGGTGTGAGACACCAAGAAGTGCGCCAGCTCCGTGGACGGAAGCTCCACCCCGGCCGAGTTCAGAACGGAGCTCACGTGGGCGGCCCAAAGGAGCGGGTCGGCGGTCTTCTCCTGCGCCGACTTGGTCAGCTCCAGCACCGAGTCCCAAAGAGTCGGCTGAGCGGAAACCGACATCTCTAGCTGTTTGATGCTACGGGAGATGAAGAGCGGTGCGTATAGAAAGTTGCATAGAAGAGCGGTTGGGGCAGCAGAAAAAAGTAAAATGTGAAGGGGAACGGACAACGGAGACGAAGTGTTTTTGAACTGTGGGAATTTGAGTCAGGACTCTCAAAGTCTAAAAGTAGACTGGTCAAGAATTTCTAGAGGGCGGGTATGTAGGGATTTTAACTTTTTATGACGCGTGCCACCCTCCTCCAAACTCCTCCTTTTTTTTTATCTTATAGTTTTTTTTCCAAATAATTGATTAATACTGACTAACTAATATGAGCTCTATAAATAAATTTTTAATTCCAGGCCACTCTAAAGAGGTTATTTTCTAATCCTTTCCAAGAATCGGTTTCCGATTAACTTCCTGGTCAAGTTTATCATTACATTTATTTGATTTCATTATATATATATAATTCATTAATATATTTATTTTATTTTAATAAATAATTTGCATTTAATTTAATTACTAAAACTAAAAAATATCAATTTAGAAATTTAAGTTTTATAATAAATTAAATTTGAGTTTAAGAAAAAGAGACCTATTTCATAAGTTAAATTAGCACAACTTAAAATTTCTTAAAATTAAATATTAATTGAATCTAACTCAGATCATTTCGTCTTATTTACAAAGTCTATTTCATCATGAAATAAGAAGTAGTCTAATTCAATATTTAAAATCTAAATTATTATCAGAAAATTCAACTAAATATTAAAATATATAATATCATACCTTTATAATTTTTTTAAAATCATATCCTCATAATTTATTTTATACATAAATAGCAAATAGTAAACAGCTAATTTTACCAAATATCAAATGACAAATAGCTAATACAATTAGTTAATATAATCAGCTACCAACTAAAGGAACAGAACCTTTGGTATCCTTTTTTTTTTTTTGCTACAAAGGAAAAAAGACAAACACCCTAGCTAACGAAGAGTTCTGCAGTACAAAACGTCATGAAGATCACGCAGGAATTGGTCCCGAAGGGTCTCCGGCGAGTCGTGCAGTATATGCAATCCTGGACAAAAAGTTGCTGCAAGCGAAGCCAGCCTATTGGCATAGTGGTTGCCTTCGCGGTACACATAATAAAGTTACACTTTCCAAATTCGGTGGAGTAATTCATGAGTACCTGTCACCAATAAAATGTCATAAGTTAATATGGAATTAGAAAAGGAGAAGATGTTAATGGCCTCAAGAGAGTCTAACTTCCTCGGAACAAGAAGGAATGGGTGACTTATAAGATTACGTGCACACAAACTATTAGTCAACAGCCTCCATAAAACGAGGCTTCAAGGAAGGTGGTTCCTTGCAGATGGGCGGATTGGATTGATTTCAGACTAATAGTCAACAAGATACGGTCACACGTATGGAGCCCTCGCACACACGCCCATGTATTTTGACCTCTCTCCCCCCACCATTTTCAGGATTCATGAAATCGTCAACATATACCCGATTTTATTTGTTAATTTTCAGTTCCATCTTAGTCAGCAAAATCAGTTGGCCTTGATCTCAGTTTGGATAATTAGTTCAGTGGCAGCACCCATGCAAGCGACTCCACCGCGTCCCAACATGGCCAGAGCCAGCTCTTCCTCGTTCCATAGAACCAGCAACTTGCTCAGCCTCTTCAGCACATCTGCATCAAGCTCCACAATCCATGCTGGTGTGCAAGCAACCATCAAACTTACTAGCTCGCAGACATATGCCCGTGCAATGCCCCAATCACCACCAAGTGACGCTTTCCCATCCAAAGTACTCGCCAGAAACTGTAGATGAATTCCAAGAACCTCAGGCCTATCCTTTGACGACGGCGAGGCAGAATCCACACCCCAAGCTAATGTTCCAGAAAGCAACACTAAGTATGCAAGTGCGTAGCCCTTTAAGACCGATACCGTAGAACACATTCCTCCATATTCCAAATCTTCATGGTCCGATGCCTGGGCCGATATCAACCAACATGGTATAATTACTTTGATTAGAGATTGAACCAGAGTCGACCCACCGCATATCCAAACCATAGAGGCTCCAAGAGAAGCTGCAAGTTTGACCTGTGACACTGTTGAAGCCAGAGAAACTTGCACATGATTGGTTTTCTTCAAGTTGCTCACTGCCTCTCTAGGTACCCCTCTAGTTGCTAATCTCTAACAGAGTGCATGAGGATAGAGAGAATTTCTTGTGATATGGACATAACATCTTTGATAGATCGATAAAATCGTAAGAACAGAATTCCAGGTGCAATATCAATGAACGGTGAACCATATCCATGGCCTAAGAGAGCGCCCATGCCACCGTAACTGGAAATATTTGGGGAGAGCCCAAGAGTAGCCGCGAAGCAGCTTTGGAGTAGCTGGGCCACAACATCCCAGTTATGGTGGAACACAGTCTGGCAAGCATAGAATACTATTAAGCCGCTCCAACGCTTTACTTTCAGGGCCCATAAGGAGGCTACGATGGGCATGCACGGCCATGGGCAACTTGCAGCAATAGCTGTAAAGGCTGTTCTAAAAAGAGCAAGCGGCTTTTCAGACTCTTTGTCGATCTTGTACGTTATTGTGAGGCTCACTAAAACAGCTAATGGCAGAGGAAGTGTAGCTGGAGAGTCCCCGCCTAAAAGAGAAGACACACCAAGGCATAATGCCTGCTAGTATAATATTCAAGAAACCAAGAGGGAATGAGATAATAAGAAGAGAAGTTACCTACAGTTAGGTCTGGAACATCAACCCCTGCTGTAGCTAGTATTTTCTTTATTGGTTGCTCAACAGCAGGTAAATTTGCAGGGCTTGGCCAATCTATGCCATTCATCAAAGCTGGCCTCCATATGCCACGTGTAATTTCAGCTGAGAAGTAGCATACGACAGTGGCCAAACATGCAGGCAGAAAATCAGCAAGATATTTAAGTCCTGGAACAATTGCAGACACAAGTGGATAAATTTATGCATTAGTAACTAATCGTTTAAACTGAAGTTAGATTGTTGCCATCAGATAAAACCCCTTATCCTCTGTTCATCCGATCACCTTATAGATTTTCATTGTTGTCGTAGTCCATACTAGTTGGTTTATCTCATTGCTCAAAAACTCAAAAAGACTAAGCAATTTCTCCAGTAATTGCACAAACCTGTAGCTAGCTCACGAGGAGAAAGTCTCCCATGGGCACAGGCCATTAGAGCAGCATGGAGCGCTATTGGGGTTGCTTCCAGGATATCCCATATGGGTATTTTCAATTTCATATAAACATCTTCAGTAGCTCCAGAAGCTGTAGAAGTGGAAGACTGAACATCACTATTTATCCTTCTGAACATCATGTGGAGAAGTGCATCGACAACCTGATGAACTGTGGACCCATTTGCTTGATCAAAAAAGCAGGCAGTAACACAGTCCCGATGGTGCAGGTACCATGATTTCAATTTTGGAAAAGAATCCAAGTATAGAGGATCTTCAGATAGATGTACAACTTTTGAGAGTCTTTTCCATCTCAGTCGATGGCTTGGTGAAGTTCTATGAGTTGCCAACTGGGAGTTCCGTACTAATAATAGGTACTCAGGAGTCAGGACTTCTATGGGGGCCTTTGGCGCACTTCTCCCATCAAATGTTCCAAAGGCAAACGATCAAATTTCCATAGTCTGAGCAAAAGGATAAATGCTTTGGAGAAAACTTCATGGAAAGAGACATCTTCTGAAGGAAGTGCCCCTAAGACATGGGGAACACTTGACCCAAAGATCTCACAGATGGGCATCAACGCACCTGCAAGTACTGGGGCCTGAAAATAAATTCCGAATGTTAGTTCACAAATAACATAAACAACCCTGTTTATTCTTACTAACTCCAATCAACTTTTCCATTTATGTTGACATTTCCATTAGTTTTCCTTTTGAATGCAGCAACACGGGTATCCTAGACATTTTCATTAACGGACCAAGTTGAACGAAGGGACCTTTGGTCTTACTTCTCATCCAGATGGGAATATAGACAACACAACAAATTCTTATAAAATACCTCCCAAGTAACTTGCTCCCCAGAATTTTTCCCCCTATTCCTGAAAGCATGTTTAGTTGCAATTCCGGGCATAAATGTCTGCTAGTTATTTGAAGGTGTGCATTTTTAAGTCCTACCTACCAAACCGTGTAATGTTATAATCTGCAAGCATTCTGGAGATGAAATTTTAGCAAGAAGAACATTCAAAAGAGGAGCATAATCAATCAACTCCCCTGCACTTCCAAAGTTATCAGCAGGAATTGAAGATTCCAGCAATTTTAAAATGAAAAGGATTGTGTATTCCTGCAATAAGGATTAAAAAGAATTAATATAGCATAATTTGGAACACAAAATACAAGTTAAATGAGAATAAACAGAGGATACTTTGTAGTCAAGCAAAGCAACATCCAAAAGTTTACCTGTATATTCCAGCCACAAATGAGAGATGCCCCACACAGAATGTTAGCAGCATACATCTTCTCATCGGCAGAACCACTGACAGCAAGTTCATATACTTTCTTGATCTCTGTCAAACTTCCACCAATTCAAGGAGCTTAATCTCAGTAGCATACAACTAGATAAAATTTAAAAAAGCAAGCAACCAACATGCCTAGCTTCACGAAAAAGAATGGTGGAACTAAGATCGGGAGGACATGCTTAATTTTAAAACGTTATATACTCATCTTAAATGGATATGCCTACAGTTTTGATAACCCATATGTTAGTCCAAAGATATAATAAAGACAAAATGCAAACCATGTTCTGATGTGGCTCTACTTAAAGGCATTCCTCCATAGGGTGGGAAGTAACAAATAATAGATTTTGATGCCCAAGAATTTTCTCGAGTAACATATACCTTGACTCGTTTGAGTGTTGAAAATTTACCTTAAAAAGAGAAAAATAATTCAAATATGTAGTCACATCCTCCTATTATGCAAATATAAGATTTTATTTCTAGATCAACAACCAGAATATTTTAGCTGCTAGCTCAAAGTTGAGCATGATCTCCACAGAAGGTGATAAATATCATGCCAATCTCCACTAATTCTAGATAAACATAACAATCCATCCAAAGTGGTGGGCATGAGGAAATTTGAGAGCTCTTACCATCTTCAAACCCAGTAAGAAGAAGACTATTTGCAATCAACTTGAGGTTTTTAACCAACTATGCATTCCTACATGTCGTTTTCCTTTACAAATTATATTTAGCCTTCCTTTGGGGTAAGTGGGATGGGACTATATATAGTTCCAGTATTCTTTTGTCTCCTGGAGGGCTAATAATAGCACTAAATTTTTGTGGTAGGAAGTAAAAGCAAACAAAAGTAAAAATGCTTTGACGGCAAATAAACAAGAAGCAGCACCAAACCTGGAAGCGGGAGTTGTAACCAAAGTCTTGATCAGAAGATGCGTTAGAGGTGATCCGTTCATGAATGATGACCAACCAGATATTTGACTGGAAGCAACGTGAGACACTTGATTGATGCATGCATTCACATAGCCTGGCCACAAATATGCTGACGTGTCTAACAAATTTCTCGCAATACATGCCTCAACAATCATATGCCTCAAGTTACCAGCTGCAAAATATCATAAAAAGCAAAATAGTTACAGCGACCAATAAGTAAATCTGGAGATTATTCAAGCTGAACAAGGGAAATTTTTAGTTTTTAACTTCTTGTTTTATTCTTCCTTTTTGGGCCTCTGAATTGTCAAAAAAAGTAAGCAATAATTGAAATGAATATGATTTAGTCCTGGAGAGAGAGAGAGAGAGTGCTTACCTCCAGTCCAATTAAATTGAAGCAAGGACAATTAGCCATTGTTTGGATGGAGGGAAACCAAGAGAAGAGAAAGGAAAAGAAATTGTATGTCTCTTCCTTTCCATTGTTTGGACAAGAATAAGAGAGAGAATCGGGAGGAATGGAAGAAAAATTTGGGCCATTTTTATTCTTATCTTGCAATTTCCCTCCCTTTCCCTTTGTGGGAAAAGGGAGGGAAATGCAAGATTTCCTTTCCTTTCCTTTCCCTTTTGTAACTAAGCATCCAAACAAAGGCAACAAGCTGGCTGGGAGTTAATTTATATGTTAAGTCTCTTATTAAGCTCTTCACATTCTTGATAGACTATGCTTTAGTAGCTAAAGAGTATTTTAGTGACAAAAAAATGTGCAAGGAAAGTCGGAGCCTAATCAGGATTATCGTATGCCCTTTATTAACTCGGACCTTCTCTGAGAAAAGATGAAACATAGGAAACATAGGAACATCTCGTCACTTACTGCAGTGAACTGGAATATCCTTCAAGCTACTGTTTTGATAATAGCTATCATGAACTGGTAGGCCGGATACGAACACCGTTGCTTTAGCAGCAGCTTGATTGGCTAACAAACGCACAGCTTGAGGTGGCGTCAACAAGTCCTCAAAATCACCCAATAACTGCAAAGCAGTTATTAAGCCCTTTCGACAATTTTCTTGGTCATGTTTCTCATTAGTTTGACCGGCAGAGTTGCATTTAGTCTTGTCTACCATTGCGCTTTCTTCATCGATAATGTTACCAATTGCGATTGTTGTGATTGACAATAGCATGCACAAGAATGATTCAATGTTACTCAAAGGACAATCAACAACATCCTTTTCCTGAAAGACCAGTAATAAGCAAGTTATCGAACAAGAGGTCAATTGGGAAAGTTAAAGCTGATTAAGGGAAAATAAGAAAGAACACAGAAGGTCCAGTAAGGCACAATGAACTAAGAGTCCAATAACCGATTGGTCACAGTAGGCGGCGGCCATTTATTCAAAATACCTTCTTTACAAGAAGCCTTTTTTTATAACAAGCGTCCTTTTGCTCTCTACTGTTTTAAACATCACACCGAACCTTTTAAATATATTAGCTTTAGAATTAGGTAAGCATGGTTGATTGGATTCCTTAGCGAAAGAAATCAATTTGCAAGGCACAAGTGCAGAATCCATGTGAAACAATTTTAGAAGTATACTTATATCAGTATCAAGTTTGTACAACTTCGTACCCTTTGGACAACCCGTAAAGCTGCAATCCACATGCTCAGAAGTGTATCATGCCATGCGGTACAATTGATTGCCCGCAAAGACTTCATTAAACCTGAAATTTTGAGTATTATTCAGACATCATTAGAACAAACCCCATCCTTTTCAGGTAATAGAACATTTTAAGCACCAAGGGAGATGAATTGGTTGTTACCAGCAAGATTTTCAATAGTATTTACTGCTGCATCTGATCTATCCATAGCATCTTCTATATATAGATCAATAGGAAGCCAAAGCTCAGATTGAGAAACTCCATAGCATTGACCAGGTGAAGATAATAGAGCTCCAGATGAGATGACAACATGGAACTTCTTATTTAGTACTCTTTTGCATTCTGGACCAGTTGTAAACTGCAAAAGTGCCTCTGTGAGCATGCACTTAGAATTTTTTAAAGTGACAGAATGTGTTGTAAGTAGTTGGAATCGCTGAATGAGACCTTCCCAATGTGAAGTCCTAAGAAGGATCAAAGATGTCTACATTAACCAAAATTTCTTCAGAAAGGAATAGAAAAGAAACTCAATTCCTAGAAAGGACCTCCCAGGAACTCAGTCAAACAAACAGTCTTTTAAATTCGGTAATTTCAAAATCATACCTTATTAGTTTAGGCAGCCAATTCTATTGAAACAATGTAGAAATCCTTTGCTTCAATAGGTATTTCAAGCTCCTATAATCCGTCTGTACTATAAAAAATTGTCCATTTAGATAATGATGTCACCGATAGCTTCAATAATAGCTAGTAATTCTATTTCATAGGTTGAGAGTCTTGGGGTTTTTGTGCCAAACTTATGAATTCTTATGAATTCTTAGAACAAACAAATACCCACAATTTCCAGACAACTTTCAAAAATTCACCAAAAATTTCGTCATAAAATCATGACTTTCAAATAATTGTTCAAAAATACTAAATACGCCACCAAC
>JAOQMR010000009.1:15644831-15654994 GCA_027563865.1 Erythroxylum pelleterianum | reverse complement strand
TGTGATGTTTGGTTTTGTTTGTTCTGTCTTGGGTGGCATCCATGTATCCTCCCAGGGGGTATTTGGGTGTTACAAGTGGATACTCCTTTCTCAAATATGGAGTATCCCAAATAATCAATGTGTTTTGCTCCAAAAATACATTTGCTTCCTTTGATGAACAATTTTTGTTGCTACAATACATGTAAATTTTGTTGCACGTGTTCTAAATGTTGCTAAAAATTGTTGCTGTAAATGAAAAGATCATCAAAGAAAACTAACATAAATTTTCACAAATAAGATTTGAAGATTTCATTCACAAAACTTTGGAAGGTAGAGGGTGCATTTGTGAGCCTAAAAGGCATCATCAGAAACTCAAAATGTCCCTCATATATTCTAAATATTGTTTTTGGTATGTCTTCTTCCTTCATTCTAATCCGATGATACCTGGATGTTAAATCTAAATTGGAGTACTAGCTAGACCCTCTTAATTCTTCTGAAAATTCTTCTGAGATAGGAAATTTGCTTTTAACAGTGTGATTATTCAGCTCTCTATAGTCTATATACATTCTCCATGTGTTGCCTTTTTTCTTAACAAGAATTACTGGTAAAGCATATTGGCTAACACTCTTCTTGATGAATCCTTGTACCATTAATTCTTGCACTGAACTGTCAATAGCATCTTTTTGTTCTCTAGAGTACGTGTAGGGTCGTATGTTTGTGGTTTTTACCCCAGGTTTAAGGGGGATATTGTGATCATAAGTTCTTTTCGATGGCAATTGTCTAGGTTCCTTAAACACTTCGTCAAAGTCAACTGAGAATTTTTCTAATTCTTCTCCGGTATTATATTTATCTTACAACATAAGTTATTGCATACGAAACTCAATTGGTTATGATAGACATAATGTGAATAGTGTTTTCTTACTTGAATTTTCTATTAGTTTGTTGAGGCCTTTATCTTAGCTCTCTCTAGCCTTTTCCTCTAGATTACCCGTTAGCTTTATAATTCTACCGTCCCATTGGAACTCTATGGTGTGCACCTTCAAATTGCACATTATGTAGTCAAAGGTTACTAACAATTGAATTCCCACGACCATGTTGCATCCTCCTAGCTTAATGATCAGCACGTCAGTGGTGAATTTTATCATTTACATATTCTAAGTGAAATTCTTGCACATTTATCTATAGCTCTGTTTTAAACCCCCTCCCATTGTAATGTTCAGGGGTGGTATTTTCATTACTTCAACATTTCCTTTCATGATCACTTTTTCATCAAAGAAGTTATGAGTACTTTCGCTATCGATGAAGATGTGCAAAGGTTTCATTTTGTGGCTTCCCAAAAGTCTTATATGTTTATATTCCTCTTAGTCTTTTAGACCCCACATCGCTTTTAGAGATACGTTAGGGCTAAATGGTGATCTTTCCTCCTGCTCCTAACTTGTTCGCATGTTTCCTTTTAGTTGTTTCTTCCTCTTCCGTCATGTACAACTAAAATTGTCTTTTTTTTTTAATGTGAGAAGTGACTTTTATTATATTTTAAAATATTAATTTAATATATAATACGATGAAGTTATGTTTTTTAAAGGTAAGTTATTATATTTAAAAAATATTAAAAGGTGAATTACAAAGACTTTTTATAAACTTTTACATAATTTCTTTCTAATTCGACGATTCCTCTTACTATATTATGTGTTTATAATGTGTTTTTGATACTTTGATGCATGACTCATTAAACCCGAATATAAAAATAACTTAAAAATAAATGACTCACTAATAATGATAAAGCACAAATACCTTACTTTTTTTAAATAGGAAAGAAGCAACTATTGGTTTTGATTATTAAATAATATTTTTAATAGATATGATAGTTTATAAATTATTTAATTAATTGTTAAGTAGAGTTGTAATAAAATTTTATTTAATTAATTTTAAAATATCTCAGATCTTTATTACTTGTCAATTTTTAAAACTTTTAAGACAAATTTAAAGAATCTATTCAATTTACGACTAAAATTTTTAATTCAATTTGTAACTTATAAAAGAAGCTTAATCTTTGTACCAGTTAAGATAAATTTATTTAAATTTTACATTACAATTAAAGTTAGGCTTCTTTTAATTTTAAGAAATTAAATCTTTTACAAGTTAAAATCAATTATAAATGAAACTAAAAGACTAAAATAACCTTTGATCTTATAAAAGTATAATATTGATGTAAAAGTAAAATTACGGAGCAAAACTTGGGCATAGCTAGTAGAGGCAGCCAGAGCCCATAAATCATTCCTGTTTCCAATAATTGTTGGTGGTGGCCTGGTGGGTCATATTATTATTGGAAAAGAAGTTTCTTTTGAACGTGGTAGGTTAGGCCTTGGGTATAAAATAAGAGCACCTGCAACTGCAAGTATTTCAGTCACAGTTATCTTATCCTGCGGATTTCGTGCGATTCTCAACATCTGTCTCTTCTTCTCTTTCTGTATCGCTAGATTTTGTTAATTGAAAATGTCGGGGCCTCAGTGCTGTGAGAACGCACCGACACTGAGTTCGAGCTCCGGAGCAGGATCGGTCGTAGAAATCGGAGGTCTTAAGGCGTATGTTAGTGGCTCAACTGATTCCAACCTCTCAGTTATTCTCATTTCTGATGTTTATGGTAAGTCAGACTGCTTTCCGATTCCTTATTATTTTTGTTTGTTACTGGATTTTGTTTGGACAATTTCTTTGTTTATCGTCCTTATCTCCCTTATCCTTACACCTGTTGGTCTTTTGTAAATCTACCGAGTTTTCTACTTCATTGGTCTGGACGGTGTTTTTTTTAATATATATTTTCTGTACATTCAACATTGTAATGTTTTGAGTTTTAGGAAAATTAACGAGATTAAATTAATGGTCCAATAGAATAATTATATAAATTTAAAATA
The DNA here is from genome assembly GCA_027563865.1 of Erythroxylum pelleterianum. Taxonomy (NCBI): domain Eukaryota; kingdom Viridiplantae; phylum Streptophyta; class Magnoliopsida; order Malpighiales; family Erythroxylaceae; genus Erythroxylum; species Erythroxylum pelleterianum. Next base: position 15,652,106 of record JAOQMR010000009.1, on the reverse strand, counting down.
TTTTTAGTAAAATAATTTTAAACAGTAATAAACATTAAAGGATTATAAGCAAAGTTGATTCGAAATCTTGTAATTTTTTTTTCATTAAGTTCTCAATTGTAAGTAATTCAGTTTTCCATTAAATAGAATTCGAATTTCTTGAGAGATATTAACTGAACTACTGAAGTGTTAGCTTTTATCTCTTTTATCAAAGCTTTTTAAAAAGTTTAATTAAATTTAATTCTAAATTAATATCAATAAAATCAAATATTTCATGTATGATATTAAGATTTCTTAAATTTTACAATTAAACTTAACTTAATTTGGATTAACTTTTTTTTAATTGCTTTATAGACTTATTAAAATTTTAATATATTGGTAATAATCGTAATTATAATTATAACATTAAATTTATTTTAATTGTTTAATTGAATAATTTATAATTATAGATCAAGATTCATATCTAACAACATATTGTGATTACTCAAATATTAAGAATATCAAAACGATTTTACTTATCCTATTTATGCATGATTATGATGTATAATTTAACTCTTTCATTATGTAATGTTCTATTGGATATTAATTATGAAATTAGTGTTTATTTTTTTAAATTTAATAATGTTCTTTTTTGTTAATTAATAATTGATTTACAATTGATTTTCATTTAAGGCAATAAATGATTAGTCACCCTAAATTAATTAGAGAGAATATTCTTGATCAAAAATAATTTACGAATGTTTTTTAGTCAAAGTGAATTGAGATTTAAAAATGTTGGGTGACTAATCATTTATTGCCTTATTTAATTATCTCCATACAATGTATAGTTTATTCAAATACTACTTAATGAACTATTCTTAATAGAATAGATTATTAGTGACATGAAAATAATTGTAATTCTCATATAAGATACTTTGATAATTTCAAGTGTAAGAACCAATTATACAATCATCTTAATTACGATATTCATAGAAACTCAAGTAGTGTTCTATTTGTGATCCTTATAATTGGAATAGTTTAGTGAACTTATTCTTTAAGACACGCTTATATGTTTGTTTAGTATCTAAGTACTTTAATTTATGAAATCAATTACTTTAAAAAATATGTATAGCATGTGTTAATTTTTATCGTTCCGTCAATATTTTGTCTTGATAAAATTACAACTAGGAATAATTTTGAAATAATACCTATATAATATTTGAATTTCATAAGTATAATTTCATCTTTACTTAACTGTATAGTAATTATTTTAAGAATTGTAAGTTTAGTATTAAGCATTAAATATAATTAACTGAGTACACAAAGATAAGCAAAAGGTGTGAATTGTCTATACCATTTCACAAAGGTTTAAGATAGCTCTCACCATTATCTACATTTCCATTTTTCACCCTATCGTTTACAAAATAACTCGATTTGTACTTTGATATCTAATTGCTAACTTGTGTCACGTGTTCTGCCAATTGTGCAACTTTCATCATATAGACACTAACCTTACTCGTTAAAATTTATTTATTTTCACATATTGTAAATTTTTAATTATTTTTAAAATATTTCATTATTTATGTATATTCAAAAGAAGTATTTGACAAACTTTAAGTCAATATTTGCACACTGAAAGTCCATTTGTTTTTCCAACTTCCCCAACACTTAAAATCCCCTTTTAATCTTCCATTGAGAAAATGATTTGTTATTTCTTTATGAAATTGATTGACTTATGTCTATTTCAGTTACTCATTAAGTTGTTGTTAGCTCGTTTTTGTCTAATTTTCTATTTTTCTTTGTTACCCTTCTCTCTTCCTAAATTTTCGAACCTTTGCCAACACTCAATAGCTTTAACATGAGCACATGAAGATAGTTTAAGCTATTTTCAAATACGAAGATTATGGAGAGAATTTAGAGTATTTATAAGAAACATATCCATCACACTAAAACAACAAAAATGAACAAGGGGTTTAATTTTTTAATTTTTATTTGTTCACTAGTTACGTAGCACAAAGTTGAGAGAAAATTTTGACTACTATCATTTTTCTTTCGTAAGTTTTGTTTATTTTATTTGTATAAGTTTCTTTGTTTTTTCTATTAGGCTTCTTTCTGTTTAAATCTTCCTTGAGATAATGGCCTAGCAAATCCCTAATTGGCATGTCAACCTTATCACATTCTTCTAATTCCTATCTATTTTACTAAGGGCAAATCTAATTAAAATTTCATTGAAATTTAATGATATAGTCTCATAATAGCCAATTCAAGCTAATCCATATTCAGCCAAAGTAAATGTCACTCCTTAATGTCATTTTTTTCATTTCATTATTAGTTTTAATTTAGTTCACATAACATGAAAAACATATTCATCTCACCAATTAGTCAAAATAACATGTATGTCAAAATTTCAAATGCAAACATAATGTATGCCAACTGAGAAATATACAAATTATAAGTCCAAAATTCAAATTAATCATATACACTACTTCATTTAGCATCCAATTAAACATTTTTAACTTCAATTTCATGTACCTCAATTTTTTCACAAGAACCCTAAATTATATAGTATACAATATTTAAGAAAAATAAAATTGCATGAACACATACCAAATTGATGTCTAATTCACTCTAATAAACTTAATTTTGCCATTAATTCCTTATTCTTTCTCTCTCTCCTTAAATTCCTCTTGTTTATCTTCATAATATTGCACAAAAATTTAATTTCATGAATTTTATTCATTAATGCATGCAACTGCACTAAGATCATGTACTAAAAACAACCAAAACTCCATTAATTTACCTTGATAAATTCAAGTCCTATTCATCAAGAAAACCTATCTACATTTTCTTCATCTTTTTTCCTAAAATTCTTGTTGATATGATGATTTTGGAGACCCTAGGTTAATGATTTAGTGTTTAATTGTTGATTTAGAGGTTAAAGATAGAGAAATTTGGCTTGAAAATGGTAGAAAAATGAAAGAAATTGGAGCAAGAAGAGGGAGGGTTGCTCTCGGCAATTTTGGGGAAGAAGAAAATGTATAGGTGGCCAAAAATACAATTTGGTCCCTTGAAACTTATAGTTTTTTTTAGGATCTAAAATTAATTTTCAATTTTAATCCATTAGTTGCATTTAATCTCACTAAAATATCTTCATTTAATTCTTTTTTTTAAAATTCATAGTAAAAAAATTCTTTGTGTGCTATTTAGTCCACAATTCCAAAAACAACATTGTTAAAACTTATGAATTTTTCTCTTCTTCTCAATAATTAATACTCATTAAAAAAATAACCCCACATAAATGCCATAATTAATATCATTTATTTTCCACTAATATTTTTAAGGTTTGTCTTTCACCCTTTTCTCGAGTCAAACTTTAACCACTAATCAACTCTTGGTCAAATCTTCAAAATGAACTCGTTTTGGCCTCAAATTTGATCCTCAGGCTGTTCTTGAATAATACTATCCAATGACAAATATAATAGAGGTTGGTTCTCGAGTGTTACTATTTCTCTTGGGATGCACTCAAAAAGTACTATTCATGAAATTGAGATTTTTGGGTTGTTACATTGCTCCCCCTCTAAAATAAAATTTCATCCTCAAAATTTACATGTGACAAATAGCGTGGATAAGACTTTCTCGTAGTTTCTTCCGGTTCTCAAGCAGCGTGCTCGACCTTGTGGTTCATCCATAGTACTTTCACCAGTGGAATCGTCTTTTTCCTCAGTCGTTTTGTATCTCTTGCTAGAATTTTCACTGCTTCTCTTCATAAGTTAGGTCTAGTTGTATTTTAATATCTTCTAGTTGTATAATATGCGATGGATCAGACCGATATCTTCTTAACATAGATACATGGAAGTCATCATGAATCTTTTGTAGCAATGCTAATCCGTAGGCTACTGGCCCCACATGTTCAATAATATCATATAGACCAATGAATCTAGGGCTTAACTTATCATTCTTATCAAATCGAAATACTTTCTTCCTTGGTGACGCTTTCAAGAAAACTTTGTCACCAACTGCATATTGAATGTCCTTTCTTGTTAAGTCTACATATGATCTTTGACAATCAAAAGCAGCTTTCAACCTTTCCTCTATAATCTTCACCTTATCCTCGGTTTCTCTTATCAATTCTGGACCCACAATGTTGCTTTCACTAAGTCTGTCCAGTATAAGGATGTTCTGGACTTTCTACCATAAAGAGCCTCATACGGTGTCATCTTTATGCTTGCTTGATAACTATTATTGTATGCAAATTCAATCAATGGAAGCTGTTCATCCCATTTTCCTTTACAATTGATAACACAACTCCTAAACATATCTTTTAGCACCTGAATCAGTCTTTCTGATTGTCGATCCGTTTGAGTATGAAAAGTTGCACTAAAATTCAACTCAGTACCCAAGGTCTCATTTAATTTCTTCCAAAATCTTGAAGTGAATCTTGGATCTCGATCTGATATGATGGAAGATGGTACTCCATGCAGCCGCACTATCTCACTGATGTACAATTTTGCATACCTTGGGAGTTGGTAGTCAATTCTGACAGGCAAGAAGTGAGTTGACTTGGTCAATCTATTTATAGTCACCCATATGACAGTATACTTCTTCCTACTTTAAGGCAAACCAACCACAAAATCTAGCACGATTCGATTCTATTTCCATTCAAATATTAATATTGATTGAAGTAAACCCGATGGAACTTGGTGTTCTGCCTTTACTTGTTGGCATGTAAGACAGTTGATAACATAATCTGCAATGCCTCTCTTCATACTTGGCCACCAATAATGTGTCTTTAAGTCTTGGTACATTTTAGTACTTCCTGGGTGCACAACATATGAATTACTGTGGGCTTCCTTCGTGATGTTCTTTTTCAGCTCATCATCATTAGGGACATAGATTCTATCTTTGTAATACAAGTAGCCATCTTCTTTGATTGCATATTCATTATCTTGAATTTGTTTAAAAATGATAACTAGCTTTTCATCTTGCTTCCATGTTTCTTTGACTTGCTGTAACAAGTTTGGCTTGAGCCTCAACTCAGCTACAATGGCTCCATCCCTGACTACAGATAATTTAGCATTCATTGCTCTTATTTCCAACTAAAATATTAATGGAAAATAAATGATATTAATTAAGGTATTAATGTGGGGTTGATTTTTTAATGGGTATTAATTATTGAGAAGCAAAGAATTCATAAGTTTTAACGGTGTTATTTTTGGACTCGTAGACTAAATAGCACCTAAATAATTTTGGACTGATTTAAAAAAAAAAGTATTAAATGAAGATATTTTAGTGGGATTAAATCCAATTAATGGATTAAAATTGAAAGTTAATTTTGGATCTTGAAAAAATAATAGTTTTAAGGAACCAAATTGTATTTTTGGCCACCTATACATTCTCTTCTTCCCCAAAATTGCCGAGAATAGCCCTCATTGTTTCTCCATTATCTTTCATTTTCAAGCCAAATTTCTCTATCGTTAACCTCTAAATTAACAATTAAACACTAAATCATCAATTTAGGGTCCTTAAAATTATCATATCAACAGAAATTTTGGGACAAAGATAAAGAAAAAGTAGATGGTTTTTCTTGATGAATAGTACCCAAATTTATCAAGGTAAGTTAATGGAGTTTTGGTTGTTTTTAGTAGATGATTTTAGTGTAGTTGCGTGCATTAATGAATAAAATGTATGAAATTAAATTTTTATGCAATATTATGAAGATAAATAAGAGGAATTGAAGGAGAGAGAAAAAGAGAAAGAGAGAGAATAGGACTTGATGTGAAATTGAAGTTTATTGAAGCGAATTGGACATCAATTTGGTATGTGTTCATGTAATTTTATTTTTACTAAAAATTGTGTATTATGTAATTTAGGGTTTTTGAGATAAAATTGGGGTTTTATGAAATTGATGTTAAAAATGTTTAATTGGATGCTAAATGAAATAGTATATATGATTGCTTTGAATTTTGGACTTATAATTTGTATTTTCCTCAATTGACATACATTATGTTTGAATTTGAAAATTTGATGTGCTTGTTATTTTGACTAATTGATGAAATGGATATGTCTTTCATATTATGTGAACTAAATTAAAACCAATAATGAAAAAAAATGACATTAAGGAGTGACATTTACTTTCGCCAAAGATGGAATAGCTTGAATTGGCTATTATGAGACTATATCATTAAATTTTAATTAAATTTGCCCTTAGTAAAATAGATAGGAATTGGAAGGTTGGCATGCCAATTAGGGGGTTAGGAGTAATGCATCATATGTATTACTGAGTTGTATGGCTCTGAGAGCTTGATTCTGGTATATATATATATATATTCCGAGAACTCGGTTCTGTATTTTAAAATCTCACTTATCCGGCTCGATGATTCAATTCTGTTGGAATTTACTTGGGGCAATCATAGAAAAATATATAAATGCATAATTAATGTTAAGGAACTTCAATTGGAAGTAGCAATTGATTCCAAAATGAATGCGTTTTGGCCTCAAATTTGATGCTTTGGCTGTCCTAGAATACTACTATCCGATGTCAGTAAAGTGCAGTTTGGGTCCCGGGTGTCACTATTTATCTCGAGCTGCACTATTTATAGCCTAAAAAGTACTATTCATGAAATTGAGATTTTTGGGGTGTTACAGAAAGTATCACTAATCGTCAAGAAGTTTGAGATATGTGCATTAGGATCCTCATCTCGTAGCCCCTCAAATTGAACAAATTGTTGCACCATTTGAATCATACTTAGCTTAATTTTAAAATTGTTGATGTTAACCGTCAGTCTCACAATGTTGGACTCTGCTCCCATCAAGTCTGGTATGGCTTAATCAAATATCTTTTTGGTGGGTCTGACATAGTTCTTCCTAGAATAATACTATCCGATGTCAAATAAAGTGCAGTTTGTATCCTGGGTGTCACTATTGATCTCGAGCTGCACTATTTATAGCCCAAAAAGTACTATTCATGAAATTGAGATTTTTGGAGCATTACAGAAAGTATCACAAATCTTCAAGAAGTTCGAGATATGTGCATTAGGATCGTCATCTCGTAGCCCATCAAATTGAACAAACCGTTGCACCATCTAAATGGTACTTAGCTTAATTTCGAAATTGTTGACGTTAACCGTCAGTCTCACAATGTTGGACTCTGCTCCCATCAAGTCTGGTCTGGCTTAATCAAATATCTTTTTATGGGTTGTGGAAATACTGAACAGTTGTATTCCTTTTTTCTCTTATTCATCAGTACACAATTACATGTATATATAGAAATAGAGCTAGCTAATTTAGGAAACTAATATCTGTACATAATCTTCTAAT
>JAOQMR010000009.1:15608106-15644565 GCA_027563865.1 Erythroxylum pelleterianum | reverse complement strand
GTACTCTTTTAATCCACAAAACTTCACAAATTCCATGTGCCATTGAACGAAACTCAGCTTCAGCACTGCTTCTTGCATCCACACTTTGTTTCTTACTCCTCCAAGTAACCAAATTACCACCAACAAATGTGCAATAGCCTGAAAATTAAACTAAATAAACTAAACTAAAGTTAATACAATAATAAACTAAGATAAAGAAAGCACTACGTTTAAGTGATATCAAATAAGTAATACCTAGGTGATGAATTCTCCTAAGATACCTTTAACATTAACTCTTTATTGTGCAATTAAACTATTGATTATTATATCATAAAAATTCGTATCTTATGTTAATATCCTTCACAAGATTGTTAACAATTAACCCACGGTTGATTAACTAAAATCTCTTTCTAGTTAAAACCCTAAGATTGCATTACCCAATTCGTAAATTTTACTATTAGATTTGACTCTAATACAAAAGATTTATGTCGACTTTTCTTTAGGTTTGCATGCAACTTCTCAATCTCAATCATATGAAATCAAACATAATACCCATGACATATTAGTTCAAGAATATAAACGCATAGTTGAATTGCAATAAATTAACCGATAAAATTGCATTAAATAAAAGACTATATTATATTATCATCTTAACCTAGGGTTCATTACACCTAGGCACCAAACAAATTAGTTCCTAAACATAAAAAAAACGAATCCGACATCAAATTTTTAGAAGAACAGATAGAAATAAAAAAATTCATAATCTATGTTCCCTTTTATCTGTAATGAAGTCTCTTAAAATTTGGATCTAAGGTTGCTCTCTATCGAATCTTGTGACGTAATTTTCGTGCTTTCTGCAACTTACATTCAAAACTGTTGCTTCTTTCCCTTTCTGATGACTAACCCGACTCCAAAATCCTCTTCTTCTTTGTCGATTTCAATAATATCCTTTTATAATTAAATTTAGGGTTTCTAGAAGATACACGATCACTTATCTCAAAATTTTCTCTAAATCGTGATTTTACATAGTCACAGAAGCTTATAAGGGCTACATACATGGCCGATATACACATACACGGACGTGTATCTTCGTATGGGCATAAACAACCTTTTCGAAGCTGCTTATGTTTACAGTGACTTACACGGTCCCTATACAAGATTGTGTGTCTCCAAAGTTGCTTCAATTCTTTCATTTTATGCCACGATTTTACGTGAATTCTTCTTTTGGTCTATAAAGGTAATTATCACCTTAAAAAACACTTGAAGCAAAATAAGTACCAAAGATACTATAAAACTTTGAAATAACAAGCAAAACATACTAAATGTGTATATAAATATAATCAATTAATCATTTATTGAAACTCATGGTCTAAGTACTCACTACCTCAATCACATCAAGGTATCTTAATACTTTTACCAGTTTATTTCTTAAGCTCTAGTCTAAATTTTTTGAACTTTCAGATAATTTAGACTTTTGTTTCATTATGTATAATCATACTTGGAACGATTATATATAAATTTAACTAAATACAAATACGCACCTTTAGTGTGAGTATACATGGGATTACATATACTTGAATGTATAAGCGTTAATAACTCATTGATATGTTCTTTTTTTTAATTAAAGGATAGTTTGGTCATTTTATCCAACAAACAATTTTCACATGTTTTATGATTTATAATGAAAAGATCTAAATATCTTTTTTTATATAATTTTGTGATTCTAGTTTTGTTGATATGACCTAACTTTCAATGCTTTAATAAGATGAATTTTGGTTACTTGAAATTCTTCTCTTTTATTTATATTAATGGTTGACCTTTTAAGATATAATTCATATAAATCATTTGTAAGTAATCCAAATTCATGATAAATATTAACTTTACTAAAAATTATTTTTATAATTGTAACATAAGAACAATTATTTGTAATTATTATAAGGCCTGAAAAGCAATTAACTACAATTTATTCCATTGCTAACTTACAAGTCAACTTCATCTTTCCTCAATGATTTACTCCCTATTAGCACCTACATGTTATTAGATATGTGAGAAAGACAACTAACATCTAATAACCAAAATCGTAGAATAGAAGTGAAAAATTGACCTTAATGATAAACGTACTTGAGTATAAAATTTTCATATGCTTCTTATCTTTTAGACTAGTAAGATAAACTTTACAATTCCTCTTACAGTATCTATTGACTCCATAATAAAGACATGTATATGTTCTTATCTTTTAGACTAGTAAGCAAACTTTACAATTCCTCTTAGAGTATCTATTGACTCCATAATAAAAACCTGTATCTTTCTTGTCATTTTTTTTACATCATTAATTGGCTTTGCTACTTTAACAGAAGTCTTTTCATACTTTTATTCCTCTTAGAGTCTTCATGCTTGCTCTTATAATAACCATAATAATAATATAATTGAGTTTTTTATTAAGGTACATTTCTATAATCTTGAACTTATTTAACAGTTCAGGTAATGTATATCCTTTTTGTTCATGTGATAATTCATAATAAGCTGTAAAAAATTTGAAGAGGTTAAACACTAAATCAAAACTTGTCGTAGTCTATGATTAACTCAATTGGTCTAACATTTTAATATAATCACTCATTTTTGATACATGTAGCTCTATGTTAGGCCTCCAATTATGCACGTATACTCCAGAAGAACAAAGCAAGGGGTAGCGGAGTAAAAGACTATTACATTCGGTTAGGCAGGTGCATGAGATAGGAGGGGAGGGGTGAGTTAGTTAGAGGAGTGACGTAAGCAGCAGAGGGAATAAAGGTTGTAATGATGGGTAAGGGAAAGGTAGAATTTGTCTTGAGTGAAGTCCTGTGAGCCTAAGGCTAGGAGGGAGCAGATGTTATAGGACTTATGAGAGAACCAACCCCAGCTTTTGGGGTTGGTTCTCTCATAAGTCCTATAACAATTGGTATCAGAGCGCGGTCTTGGAGTGGTGGCCTGGATGTGTGTGTGTGTGTGCCAGCCGTGACTAACGTGGCCGTGATCAACATGGCCGTGACCAATGAGGTCATTGGTCCTTATGGAGGGGCGAATGTTATGATACAAATTGTCCCACATCGGTAATAAATGAAGCTGATGTGGGGTTTATAGGCTTGTGAGCTCTCCCACCCTTCAAGCTAGCTTTTGGGGTTGGTTTTCTCATAAGTCCTATAACAAATGTTATGATACAAATTGTCCCACATCGGTAATAAATGAAGCTGATGTGGGGTTTATAGGCTTGTGAGCTCTCCCACCCTTCAAGCTAGCTTTTGGGGTTGGTTTTCTCATAAGTCCTATAACAAATGTTATGATACAAATTGTCCCACATCGGTAATAAATGAAGCTGATGTGGGGTTTATAGGCTTGTGAGCTCTCCCACCCTTCAAGCTAGCTTTTGGGGTTGGTTCTCTCATAAGTCCTATAACAATTGGTATCAGAGCTCTCGAATCTGGGAGTCGCCATGACTGAAGGTACAATGAATGTTGAGTTACGTAAGATGGAGGAAAATTTGAAAGGTTGGATGGAAAGAAGGTTAGCAGAAATGCTCTTAGAAATGAATAACAGATTAGAAAAGGTGGAGAAGGAAATGTTCGAGTTGAGAAAAATGATGATGCAAACGCTACAGAAAATAGGAGGAGATGCTAAACCAGTAAATCCGGCGTCTCACAATCGCTCGGAGAAGTTGACGGAAGATGAGATGAGTAAAATCAGTGGGCTCTCTGAACCATATAAACAAATTGAAAAAGAGATCAGCTCGTTGCAGCTAGATTCAGTAGAAATTGCTAACGGGTTGTCCGAATCAGAAGAAAACTCCAGGTCCGAAGAAGTTGACGGGTGGGATAAAACGGAGAAAGATCCAACAGATAATACTGCTTTGAAGTATCAGAAGCGTGTTGATTCAACAGTGGAGAAATCTACAAAAGTATCTGCTCCACAAGTGATTGGCACTTTAGAGGTGAGGGAAGATCAAACGAAGCTACATTTGAATGTGGCATTTAGTGGTCATTATGATGCTGGGAAATCGACTACCGGAGGGCATATACTTTTCCTTAGTGTTCAAGTTGAGGAGAAGAAGTTCACATGGTTGTTTATTTTTTGTCCATTCTGTAAACCTCCGTAACCTTGAGGTCAAGGTTTTCTAAAGGAGAAGGAAATGTTACGGGAAAATATGATCGATTGCTATTATACAGCTGTAACTAGTATAAATATACTTGTAACGGTTTCTCTCAGATATGAATTAGTGAATGTTTGTGTGTATGTATCTCTCTTCCTTTTTCTCTCTCTCTCTCTCTCTCTACGATTCTCTGTTTCTGGACTCTTCCTCTCCCTCTCTCTCTCTCTTTCTTCAAATCTTCATTTTATTTCATAACAATTGGTATCAGAGCACGGTCTTGGAGTGGTGGCCCACGGAGTGGTGGCCTGGATGTGTGTGTGTGTGTGCCAGCCGTGACCAATGTGGCCGTGACCAACATGGCCGTGACCAATGAGGTCATTGGTCCTTATGGAGGGGCGAATGTTATGATACAAATTGTCCCACATCGGTAATAAATGAAGCTGATGTGGGGTTTATAGGCTTGTGAGCTCTCCACCCTTCAAGCTAGCTTTTGGGGTTGGTTCTCTCATAAGTCCTATAACAGCAGACCCCTCGAATTGTCTGCTATTGTTTGAATTTGTCTATTTTCAGTTTATCATCTATAATAATCCAGTGCAAAGCCTCTCAGATTTGAGAGCTTCTATCACTCTATTGAAGATCATTATGTCATCTTGAGTTAATATAATGTTGTGAAGTTTTATACCTCTTTACCTTTCTTTTTGTATCAAACAACTCCTTGAGATGCAAAATTGTATTCTTGACGATGTAATTCCACTTGAGCTCGATGTGAATGTGACCGTTGAAATATAAGAGAGATATCAATGTGATATTGATGACGATAAACGAACTACATGTGTGATGGTATCTACTATGCCTCCTGAGCTTCAAAAGTAGCATGAGAACATAAACACTCAAACTATAAATCTACATCTCAAGTAGTTCTTTGGCATCTAAAGTAAGATTTCAGGTATGGGATTTCTAGTGCATTTTATCAATGCAAGATGATAGAAGGATCTTTAATAGAGATATGCATGTATTTAGGATGATTTACTATATTAAAAATTTAGGTAAATTAGGTTTTTGTCATGAATGAGTTAATTAGTGATTTGGTGCTTTAGTCTTTTAATTTGAGTTTTTTTACAGTTTATCATGAATCTTCATATGAATTAAAAGATGTTACATTACTTGAATTGTTGAATATACTCAAGACTGTAAAATGGTGCCTTAATAAGGAACCCAATTCTATTCTTGTTGTGGACTAATAAAAATAAGAATAACAAGTATAAGGCTTATACTAAAGTCACAAAGTCAACTGGTGGTGTGAAGAAAAACAATAACAAGGGCTTTGTTTTTATTTTGGAGTCAATTGACACTAGAAGAGGAACTAGAAAGCTTATCTTATTAGTCTCAAAAGATATGAAATTTAAGGAAGTTTCATCCTCAGGTATATTTATGATTGAGATCAATCTTTTCATTTTTATTTTGCAATTTTAGGTGTTAGTGGTTTTTATATATGTAATAAAAGGACAGTTCAGTATTTGAGATGACAAAGAAAGTTGTTTATATGAAGAAATTCATCACCAAACTTGAATGGTTCCTAATATTCTTGAGTCAATAGCATTATACTGTTAGAAACTCTAACTTAAGAGACTAGAGATACATATATTATTGATAGAAAATCAGTGATCTCTTGGCTATTACAACTGAATCCGATGATCACTCACTACACCAAAGCAAGAGTTGCTCCTCAGGGGAAGAATAGCTCCTTCCTCTGTCACAATACACTCCTTACTTCCAGAATGCCCCTCTCTCTCCTCCCTCCTTCCTTTTTTTCCTAGCTGTCCCTAGTACATTCGGTTATTCCCTGTGCCACATCAGCACATCAGCCCTCCCCATTCTAACTAACTCTGACATCATTCCCTACAGCCCCTTCTTTCTTCCTACGTGAATACACTCTCCATATCCTAGGCTTATTATTATTGTCATTGGTCCTAACATATACCGTGACAATAATGACGTTATTAATATGCAAAAGAACCAAAGTTTCATAAATAATCCAATTATGTACCAAGAAGTTTCACTTGATCAGGAAGATAGTGGAGTAAAATGACATTATATTAGATCGAGTAGCCACTAAAGAGAACGTTGCAGATTTCTTACTTAGTTGTTTCAAAAGATACGTAATTGATATATGGATGGACATGATATTAGATATATAGGCGATTGAATTTAGTTCAAGTGGAAGATTGTTAAATTTATGTTTGTAGCTAATTAATTGGTTGCAATTAGTGTATGACATTATTAATTGATTCAATAAAAACATTTTTTATCTTTATGTAGTTTTTGATTAGTTATATTTAATATTTTAATGCTAAAGATAAAATCACTAGAATAACTACTGTGTAATTGAAAATACGATAAGATGATAATTATGAGATTTAAATTGCATATAGATATTGTTTTTAAATTATTTTAAATTATAGTTTTATCAAGACAAGACATTGATAAAATGATAAAATTAGTACATGTTATGTTTCTTTTTTTTGAAGAAAATATTTGATCTCATAAATTAAAGTATGAAGAGATTTAAACAAACATCTATGTATTTATTAGAGAAGTTCATTGAACTGCTTCAAGTATGAAAATTCTGAATAAAATATTACTTGTGTATGGTCTCACTATGAATGTAATATAATTAATCTTTAGGCTTGAGATTACCAAATTATCTTATATAAGAATTATTATATTTTGGTAATACTTATTATTTATATAAGTAGATCAGTTGATAATACTTGAATATAGTATAAACCGTATGGAGATAGTTGAATAAGTCATAAATAATTTATCATCCTAAAGTAATTAGAAAGAATGTTTTAATTAGTAATAATTTAAGAATTTTTTGTTTAGAGTAAATTAAGATTTGAAAAAGTTGTTTTCAAAATTAATTGTAAATTAATTATTAATTAACAAGAAAAAACATGATTAGATTTAAATATAGTAGAAACTAATTTCTTATTCTATGTTCTATTAGAATATTACATGACGGAATGATTAAATTATATAAATATTTTAATTATGTATGAATAAGTGTAGTTAATCTATTTTAACATTTCTAATATTTGGATAGTCATGACATATTGCTAAATATTAATTTTGATATATAATTATAAATTATTTAGTTGAAGAATGAAAAATAAATTAAAGATTTTTAATTTATTTATATCTAAACTTAATGGGTCACATGTATAGAACAATTAATGAGAAAAAAATTTAATCTTTCTCCATAAAAAGTTCTCTTTTTTTATTCTGTAAATCCATTAGAAGATTAGACAATTGAACAACTTGTGAGTAATAGTTTTATTAGAGAAGAAAAATTTGCACAATACTCGAATAATACCCTTTAATTTCTTGCTTATTGTTTTAAGTTGTTATATTAAAAAGATTTTTCATGAAATTGAAAATTATTTTGCTATGTCCATGATTTGATTCTGGGTGATTTTCTTTATGTTAGAAATTCATAAATAGAATTACTCGACATCGAAAAGAAACATAAAATTGAAGTGAGATATATAAAGATATGATTCATAATCAAATGCTTAAAAATTTTTGGATTGAAATTTAGTATCCCTATTTACATATACACTCACTTGAACTTGGTCTAATCTTTCTTTAAACCTTGTAAAATTAGTTTGGCCTTAGACAGTATGAAAAAGGTACTAAAGTTGTCTGGTTGCCCCTTTCCATGTCCCTCATCAAAACCTTTGACGAGTTTAGCCTTGGATAGTATGGAAAAGGAAAGAAAGTTGTCTGCATGTCATTCTTCATGCTAGGACATAGTTCCCCTTTCAAATTAGTTGATTAACTGCAATGATATTGCCATCTTTCGATAAAACCTCTAAGTTCAGATGAAAGGTGTTCCAACTACTCTGCTCTTATGCTAATAGTTTACGTAGCAGTAGTTTAGCAACTGTGCAAAGAGGTTTGCAAAATTTGGATGAAGTATAAGATTTTCGAATATGTAATGCAATGGATATGCCTGTTTCTTTTTCTTTTGTTTTTCATTTTCAGTTTCCTTAATTACATTCATCATTTCCTTACAGGGTATGAGGCGCCAAAACTTAGGTATGTATCCTTGTTAGTTACGCAGCTAAGGCTTGATACTTGGTAGATCTATATTGTCCAACTTACTAGGGTAAAATGTTCTTGTTAACGTGAAGGAAACTTGCTGACAAAACTGCAGCGGCTGGGTTCTATGTGGTTGTGCCTGACTTCTTTTATGGAGATCCCTATGTAGCAGATGCCGGGAAGCCAGTACAAGTGTGGATAAAGGATCATTCACCGGTTTGTTTCTGGCTCTGTGCTGATAGAATATGAGTTAATATTCCATGTGTAATAGTGGTTAAAGTTGTTTCTTTGTTAAATAGATTCATTGTTTTTTGTAGGAAAAAGGATTTAATGATGCAAAACCAATTATTGCTGCTCTGAGAAGCAAAGGGATTACTGCAATCGGAGCTGCAGGGTTTTGCTGGGGTGGTGAGATTTCTTCTTTGTTTTGGAAATTTGAAATGTTCCTCATATATAGTTCTTACTTGTTGATTTCTTGCCAGCCAAGGTGGTTGTGGAGCTTGCAAAATCGGACTACATTCAAGCTGGAGTTCTTCTGCATCCTTCCTTAATCACTCCAGCTGATTTTGGTGGTATTATTCCTTGTTTGCGAGCATTACTGTGTCCTCTGTCCCCTGGAAACTTTCCAAACTTGTGGTGTGATGTTCAAAATAATGTTGGAACCTGGTTGAGCAATATTTAATGAATATACTGCAATTTGAAAGCTAGTGAGATGGATTTAACCTAACTATATGCTGTTCAAAGTTTGTCAATTTTCACCAGTTAGCCTACAAGGTTAAAGAAGATTAGAAGCTATGAGGCAGATTGATATTTTGAAACTTTCTTTAGCGGGTATGAGATCAACCAATTTCCCAGTAGAAATGGTCTTTTAATACTCAATTTTGATTGCTATTTTCAGAGGTTAAGGCACCAATTGCAGTATTGGGAGCTGAGTTTGATAGCATTTCTCCCCCTGAACTCCTGAAGGAATGTGAGCAAGTTCTATGCACGAGACCCGAGGTGAATTTTTATCTGAATTTCGAAGTCCATTTGGTCCACTGCAAACTGGAGGGTTTTGAGAAATGATCTACAAAATATGTTTCATTACTAAATGATGGATATAGTATATTTTGAATCCTCTTTGTCAAGTTTCAATACAGTACTTTATGCTAAAGCATTGCTTGTGTGGGCACTGGTCAGTAACCTACTAGATTCTTATATTGAACAGGTTAAGAGCTATGTCAAGATATTTCCTGGAGTCCCACATGGATGGACTGTTAGGTACAAGGATGAGGATGAAGTAGTTGTAAAAAGTGCTGAAGAAGCCCACAAAAACATGTTGGACTGGTTCACTGAGTATGTAAAATGAAGTCAAGGTAGTTGCTTTTCTAGCGACTGCCGGTAACAAGTCTAGAGCTGCCCTCCTTAGTTACGGGCTTTTATATCAAACCTTGGACGCGGTTTCCTTTCCATGTGATTTGAGTTCTGACCTTTACTGACTAATCAAGTTTATATACTTAAGCTGTGTGCGTAAATTGGAAACTTTTGGGGCTGATGCATTTACTTCTATTCTCTCATGAACATATTTTGGAAAGTTATCATTGTTTAACATTGGTTCTGCTAATGCATTATCGTGAGCTAGAGACAAGTCTCCGATTTCATCCTGTTCAATATTTGAACTTGCTGAAAGTTACATTAAGCCATAACACGGAAATCCTTTTTTGTAGTCGTACATCATTCCTGCAGAGACACGAAAATGGGATTCTTATGACAAAATGTCAAAAACCATCATTTACTGAACTCTACGATACTTCAAAGTCAGTGTCAAACCATTGATTTAATGCAACCCCTTCTAAAGATATAACTATGAGAAAACATGTTATGACAGAAACCAAAGCAATTTTGTATATCAAAAAGAAAACTAGTGGTTGGTTAGACTGATGATGGGATATGTACGTTATTTGGAAGACAAATGCTATGATTTGCAATTGAAATCTAACATTAAGAATCCTCGCAAAATTCTGGATTTGGCAGTAGAAAAAATGAACTCTTTTCTAGATATCGGTGTATTTATAATCATAAATTGAATCATAAAAGCTTTTTAGAAAATTTCTAGTATGTTTGGATAACATCGATCAAAATTAGCTGTTTGACTTATTTGATTGAAAAGCTGATAAATGTGTTTAGTAATTGGCGAGTTGAATCAGCCAACCCAACCAGTCAAAAGCAATAAGCTGCTCTACAGCGGCATTTAGGGTAATCATCTGATTATCCCAAATTCAAAATGTCAAATTTGCCCACTTTTTTTTAATCTCTCTCGTCCCTCATTTTCTCCGGATGCGTCCCTCTCGTTTTTCTCCAGTAAGTACACAATTGATGAAAGCCTGTTTGATGGAGGAGGGCGAGCAAAAGAAAAAAGAAGAGGAACTATAAGAAAAGTTGAAACAAAAGATTTCTGAATTGCCTGGGAGAAACAAATGAGGCAAAACAAGAGATGGGCGGCGAAGTACATCCATAAGAGAGAAGGAAAATGGAGTCCCGGAGGAAAGAAAGTGAAAGAAAACTCTTTCCTTTAAATTTTTGTTTAAGGTATAAGAAAATGGGATTTTAAGTACAGGATAAGTTGATTACGAACAGCATTGTGGTTAAAGAGTAGGAGTTCTGAGTTGCAAGACCATCCATGATTTTCCAAAGAAACAAGCAGAGGTTGTCTCTGTGAGAGTATTGAAAGTAGGAGACAGGTGTGTCGTGTGTGTGTGTTAGAGATGAAATGGTAAGATAGAACCAACGTCTGATATTTAGGTAATTTACTATTCATCTTTCAATTTTTGATATTTAATAATTTAGTTTTATATAAAAATAAAAAATGCAATATTATGTTAATATATATTATTTTTATTTTTTAAGCAAAAAGCAAGTAACTTAAATTAGAATGTATTATATTTCAAATCTAAACTTTAATGTTACCTTATTTTGATTTTAAAAAGTTTAATATGATAATTTATCTATATTATAAATTATATTAAAAAACTTAATAGTTTAATTATTATTATTATTATTATTATTATTAAATGCTCTATATTTTTTATTAAAATTATAAATTTAATTTTATAAAATTTAATATTTAAAATTTAAATTTCTATAAAAATATTTAAAGAAATACTCAGATATATAATATTTATACCTTTATAATTTTTTTAAAGTCACGTCTTTATAAATTATTTTACACATAAATAGTTAATAATAAACAACCGAACATCTTTAATGAATAACTAATAAATCAACTAATCAAACAATTGATCAAATTAACTATCAGTGAACAGAAAAGGACTTAATTCTTCTCTTGGACTTGCAAAATGATTCCGCGGAGAAAGTAAAAACCGCGTGTACATCCACGTTACTGCGACAATCGAAGTGATGTAACTGGACCTTTTATGGAGGCAAAGGGTCTGTGGAGGAAGTTGGAGGCCTCATGGCCTATGTAACTGGACCTTCCAATTCTAAGTTCTCCATTCTCCTCATTTCTGATATTTTTGGTACTGAAACCTTGTCACCATCATTTAATTTTGATAACTGGTAGTGCGTTTGGCATCCAGCTGCAATTCGTTAGTCATTTGTTGATCTGGGTACTTTGTCAAAATCCATACACGAGTGTTTTACTGGCTTCAAGTTTGAAAACATGTACATCTAGCTCAGTTTCTGGATTATGATAAAAATGGAAGTTTATAGGACACCTTGCTGTTAAGTTAGAGAAACTTAATGTGCTATCATATGATTCTAAATACATACATTTTGATTTCATCTTCACTTAGTTGATCTCTTCGAATATTACATCAAACTATTTCGTTAGGCACTGAGGAAGCTCATCGATTTTCTGCTGAATATCTGCTTGGAGCTCCTGCTTCTGATATTTGATACTGAGCTCTTAAAACTATGTGGGTTAAGGCGACTGGTGTTGTATTTGTAGACGATTCTAAATTTTATGCAAAATTTATTTGCGAGTATTACTGTTGAATGCTGTATTGCAGTTTATGAAGCACCTAAGTTGAGGTTTGCAGCCTTCCTAAAACTGATTATTGAAGCTTGTGCTCATATTATGCTCGTGTTTGATCAACACTTCTGGTTGATCAATCACGTAGCTTAAGTGAAATGTCTTCATATGTTTTAGCCATTTAAACACGATAAATTTATTTGTGTTTGCAATTTCCAAAATGGGTTGTTTTAGGTTATCCATAAGAAAAATATGATCTAGAGATGGCTCAAGTGCCATTGCATTTCAATATAGCCATGTTTAAAATTTTTGTTTTAAAGGAAGCTCGCCGGCAAGGTTGCTGAGGCAGGATTCTATGTTTTGGTGCCCGACTTTTTTTGAAACCAGATCTTCTGTTCAATATTACTTTGTCTTATTCTATCTCATAAAATCTCAGCCATTTATTTTGCGGGACCTACGCAGGGCCCATGCGGTGTAACACCCCACTCCCACAGGACCCGAACCCGACATCGTGGGTGATATCCAAGTCCGTGACCCGCGAGGGTGACATGCTAAAGCACTCAATGAGACAAAATTCAGTATAATTTTTTTAATACAATCGTATGCGCGGAAATCAGTAGATAATTTGGGTCCGCTTTAAGTTGTAAACATTTTCAGTCATAACAATACACTCAACAGTATTTAAAAGAGCCATTTAATGTACAAAACTCCGTAACCAAATTGGGGCCCAATTTCACTAGGCAATTGGGGCTCACTATAAATACAAAGCACTATTTTACAGAAATTGCGGAATACAAATTAATACAAGAATAGGATGACACTAATGCAGACGCGAACTGATCTCGACCTCTATGCTTCACTCGAATGTCGTAGGGATACTTCCATTAGCCTAACGGGGTACTCTTATGAGTCCTGAAAATTATTTGCAAATTTTGGGTGAGTTTTGCGAACTCAGTGAGGAACCATCATCGATGGTTCACCCAATTCATGCAACACTCAAGCATATCACATTTATATCAAAATGGCACATTCAGAAGTATCATATGATTGCACTCAAGCAAATCACAGTTATTCCACAATTGTATATTCAAAAGTACCACATGATTGTTATAACACAAGTATAAGGTATTTTCGCCTTTCACCCAATCGAAAATAGTCAATCAAATACATATGAGATGCGTATGTGACACTTTTTCCATTTATTACGGTGTTGTGACCGAACGCCTAAACTGTCCCAATATGGACGCATTAATCGGTGAGCCTGTGGCTCTGAATCATTGTGGGCTCGAGGCCCTAATACGTTGAGCTTTTAGCTCTTGGTGGTTGCTCCGGTCATAACTGTCATTATCTGATCATGCATTCATGTATGAAATGCATATGTCTCAATTTAACAGTAAATGTGTCACAATTAATCCACATGTCACAATTTAACACATATCACGATTAATACACGTGTCACAACTTAACACATCAGAAGTAAGTAGTGCTCAGAGTCACAAACAGGTAACACTTCTATGTCATAGCTCCCAATACATCGAACCTTCTGTCCGGAATCCACATTCATATCCAATCACAAACCCGCCATTATTCACCACAGTAAACATATAATAATCGAGGGAATCATCTAGATCACTTACAAATAGCTTCCGAGTAAATGTCTGGAAGTCTCGGCAATGTCGGTGGGTTGACGTTCCAAGCGTACCTCTATAACAGTCAAAATATATAAACATTACCAAATGTACAATCAGAAATATTTAATAATGTACATGTAGCAATTAAAATGTGTACAATGCATGTTCATGACATTCCCGACATTATTCCCAAAATTCTCATCATAACAATTTTCCTCTAGATTTTAGAAATTCAAAGACACTAAAATCATTCAATTCGGACTTCTATAGGTCTAAATATTTATAAAACATGGACTAGAAAAATAATTACCCGGTCCCCTCACTTTGACCTAATCAATCCACGTCAATTTCATTTCTATGTGAAATTCCCGACCTGTGAGCCATGACTTCTCTTGCCAACACGATCTACACGGCAGGAAAAGTCCCTCTGGAACTTGGAGTCTATCCTTGATCCTGAAAAATAGGTTGCAATTTTGGGATGACCTAGTTAGGACTGATGTGTTGTCCTTATTTTAGTAGTATATTGTACTAGGTTTGTTGGAGTGATGTACAGATAGTCAACAACAACAGTTGTATATATTTATGCTTTTGGTGAAATGAAATAAGGAAAATTTTGGTTTCAAAAAGTTTGTGATTTTATATTAATGTTTTATTATTGTGATGCCATGTGAAATCTAGTGGTGTTTGTTCGTAGTTCTTTCTTATCGTAGGTTATGTACCGGAATGACCTGCGGGCATCCAGGTGTATACCATACAGTAAGGGGGCGCTACATGCAGGACTCACATAAATAAATGACTGAGATTTATTGAATATAATGAGACACCATAATATTGGATAGAGGATCTGGACTCACTTTTTTTTACGAAGATCCGTATGACCTTGACAACACGGAGAGGCCTACATCAGTTTGGAGAGAGTTGCATGGAACAGTACGTGTCTGGCTGTTCAAACTATCGTTGAAGTTTATTTGTCTTGTTGAGCCAGTAAAATCCAAATAGCAAAAGGAGTAAGGACTTCCCTTTGTTCTGCATGGATTCATAAATCACCATTCAGTATATATGATGCCGATCCTAAATGGACTGCACTCAAATTCGTTATGAAATGTTTGCAGGACAAAGGATATGAGGATGCTAAACCTGTAAATGCTGCTCTCAGAAATAAAGGTGCATCTGCAATTGGAGCAGCACGGTTTTGCTGGGGCAGTAAGATACATATACATGTCTACTGATTCCAACTTTTTAACTTCTTATGGCATTGATTGCTTGCGTCAGAAACTAGCTGACGCGTGATCTTCTTAACTTCTTATAGCTAAGGTGGCTGTGGAACTAGCAAAGTCTCAATATATTAAAGCTGCAGTGTTGTTACACCCCACACGTGTCACTGTGGATGATATTAAGGGTAAGAACATCATTGAATTGCATAGATTCCGATTACAAGTGTAGGCTTTTTACTTGAGATACGATGAGGCAACACCAGGGCTTAGTAATATGGAAGTATGCATAATTTTGCGTGGGAAGATACTCTGAATGACTTCCTTTTGGATGTGCATACCGAAATTTGCGTGGCCTAGTCTCTGCAGATGTAAAAGTCCCAGTTGCTGTACTGGGTGCTGAGCTCGACAAGGCGTCTCCACCAGAACTCCTCAATCAATTTGAGGAAGTTCTAGATGGCAAGCCTGAGATAAGCCATAGCCTATTTTTCTAATGTTCTTCACCTTGGAATGAGGAAAAACCTGCACTAATCGCTGGCTATGAGAAACTTTTGATCACTTGGGACACTTGATTAGTCGGTTAGTGCTTTGCTCGTACTAATTAATGGAAACTCTCCACAGGTTAGTAGCTATGTGAAGATATTTCCTGGCGTTGCGCATGGATGACCTGTTAAGTACAAGGATGAGGATGGTACAGCTGTGCAGAGTGCTTAAGAAGCTCATAAGGACATGCTGGATTGGTTTATTATCTCAAGCGAGGAAGATGGAACAGAAAAGCTAGTCCAGCACCATTATACGTGGGTCTGATTGGCAAATTGGAGCTCAATTTAGAAGATGACTTGAATAAACTCTTCACATCTGCAAGAACATAATTATTTGCATTTCAAGTTATTGGATTAAATATTTTTTCGTTTTGGTGTTCTGTAAGGTTGTGGTACTAACCAAGCTGCCTTGAACGAGTTTTTAGGAGCTTGCATCAACAGGGCAAATGCACTGACATAAAATATTGCAATTTTTACCACCTACGACATACTCAAAATCAGCACCATAGCCGCATAAAGAAATTTATGCGTGCAATACTCGCTCTTAAGTTTAGCACATAAGCATTATCCAAGCAATTAAACTGTCAATACACAACAGATAGCATTTGTATCTGCTGATACAAGTGTACATTCTGCTTCCTAAATGAGTGGAGGGGGTAGCAGTATGGCATTTGGAATGTGAAGAAGACCTCGTTTCAGATTTAAAGATTAGCATTAGATGCTTACAAGAAAATTCATATGTTCCAACTAGTGTTTATCCTCCGCGAGCTTCTCTTCTTGTAGCATCATGGAGCAGATCAATGTCAACCCCCTCAGTAGGTAGCTGAACATACCGTACCACTGATCCCCTGATGAAACAGTTCCTCACTGAAAGCTGCAAAGACAAAGTCATTGCACTCAGCCATGCGGGAAGGTACATCAGAACGAAAATCAACAGATGCAAAAGTTTAACTGACAATAACAACGAAAAGAAGCATAAAAGAGTTGTAAGTCGTCAAAAAGACAAAAACACTTGGGAGAATGGACAACATAATCAACAAAAGAAGTTCAAGATAAAATTTAACCCTACAAGGCATCAATAATCATAGGATCAAGGAATATTATGTTGTGCTTAATGAAACATACGACATAAATACAAATACATAAGCACCCTGATATTTTAAGGGAGTGAAGCAAAGAGATTACAGATGTCATGAATTATTCTTGAAGACATACGAAAGAATAAAAAACGCAAAGATGCTTATAGAAACTTATATTTTGGACCATACTATATGTACTTTGCCTCATTTTGTTAGATGTCATCTTTGAGATATTCAAGTCAAAGTTTCTAGAAAGCTGCAGATAAATCAGGAGTAAACTATCACATCCAATTCATTAGCAAGTCATCATCATGCTTCGCCTGTTATACAAATCAAGTGAAGCAAATCCCGGCTTGGACATTTACAACAGGCAACACACATTGGGGGACACATTTGCCAATACTAAGCAAAAAATGCAAGCAGTAGGCTGTAACAATCTAAAATGCATTGAAAGTGAGTATTTGTTCAGATATTACACGTGAGTTGGAGACTTGAAGTCTCAGCCTTGTAATACTAGCAAAATCCCATCTAATGCTTCATACTAAATCAATCACATCATTAACATGAAAAGTTTCAGAATATTTTCTTTCCTAAAACCCGAATGTATAAAATTAAAATAGTTCCAAAACCCTAAAGCTAAATACACAAAATCAGGACTTGCTACGAATACACCCAACACTCTCACAAAAAGGGTAATCACCTAAGTTCATGAATCTAGTGTTTTCCATCTAAATTAAACCTAAAATGGCCCACATTGAATAACCACACACAATCATAAACCTAGCAATTGGAAGGAGGAGTAGGAGATACCATGTGGGGGTACTTGTCTTGATCGACAACACGAGTGTTCTCGAGCTTGATGTTAAGGTACTGATCGACAGAGTGAAGCGTGCCGCTGATCGCCAAATCATTCTTAAGCTCCACAGTCACTTCTCTACCCACCAAGTCCTTGAAGTAGGAAAAGAACAACTGCCCACATCACAGAAACAAAAAAAAAAAACAGAAAGAATTACATTGGGAAGCTTATATTCGATTAAACCCGAAAAGAAAACGCCACTTCAGCAGTGATTACCATGGTTTCCGTATAGCAAGAGAAACAGAAACAGCTTGGTCGAGGCGAGGGAAATTGAAATGTCTTTCACTCACAGTCGTCGGATACCTATGTTGTTTACTTAAAATTACCATAATAGCCCTTCGCTTTGTCATTTTTATCGTTTTAGTATTGAGCATGTTTTTTTTGTACAGACGACGATACATGGTACGTAAAGCTTATCGGGAATGTTTTAAAATTTTAAAATTTTAAGATAAGAGATTTTATAATTAAAAGATTTAATTAATATTATATTATTATAATATTTGTTAAAAATTGAATTTAAAAAATTATTATTATTATTTATAAAAAATTAAAATTTGAATTTAAAATTCAATTATATTCAATTGATTGTGTTCCCAAAATTACTGTGAGCATTATCCGAAATTTTTTCCATCTTACCCGGCCCGAATTACCCGAAATTTTATTTGGTTCTCTTCCAAAAATTACACAAAATAACTAAATACTTGAATTACATTATCATATCTCAACAAATAGTTTAATTCACTAATAATATAACCAAATATTTCAATTAACTAACATAATTAATCTGTTAATTCTACAAGAAAAATAACGAAATGTATTTTCATAATTCTTAAACCTAATTCGGGTAATCGGGCCGGCACGAATTTTTTCGAAATTACCCGTCCCGGCCCGAAAATAATTCGGGTAATACCCAGGCCAGCCCGAATTATCCTAAATTCACGTGTCGTTTCTCCACTTTTACATGAATGTCCAATTTGAGTTTAATTAATATCATATTTATGTAAAGGATTTAATTAATATTTAAATACAAAGTATTGGAATAAGTGAAATCTTATTTTATAGTTTTGATAAAAGTTATTATATTGTTATTGCTATTATCATTTTTGGTGATAACGTAACACGTAGGGTCAGAGATGTAGCCAGCCAAAAAATATAGGGGGGTTCAAAACAAATTTTTTAAAAATCTTGGGGGGCCCAAACCTTAAAAATTATATTTTTATATAGAAAAAAATTAAAAATTAAAAAATTAACTTTTTTTAAATTTTCGCCGGGCCCAGTGCCCCACTGGGCCAAGCGTGGCTACGTCCCTGAGCAGGGTAGATCTTATTACGTGTCTCGGATCGTTTATGAAAGGGTTAAAAACGAGTTTCAATTTTTTGGAACTTTCACGGAAAAAGTTCACGAACACATGGTTAATGTTTTTCTACAGTTTTCTCAAAACATAAGCACTCTTAACAGGTCAGCGAATCCGTATGCTTACGAATTATATGAACAACTACATGAGACTTTTTTTTTTCTTTTAGTTAACTACACGAGACTTTAACCTTTATATATAACTTCTATATTAGGCTTTTCCATCACAAGTTCGATATAGGTCCGGTCCACACTAATCAGGATTTATTTTTTCCCCGAAATTTGACCTATTTAAATCATTTATTGGGCCACTTTATTACCTTTGCCTTGATCAAATTACTTAACTTAACCGATAAGTTATTAAAAATTTGTAAATACAATTAATGGTTATCCAAATTTACGAGAAAAGGCAAAATTGTTCAATAGATAAATTAAAGATTCAAATAGATCACGTTCAATAATTAATAAAAAGTGAGCAAAATCATGAAGAGAATAAAATAAAAATATCATATACAATTTAAAAGAGTTTTTAAATAATTCATGTTAAGTAAATTAAAAATTAGAAAAATTGAAAACATTTCATATATAAAAAATAATTATATTTTTTTGTAAATTTATCTTAATCATTTTAATAAATTGTAAACACAATTATTACATGATCATGTATATATAACACATGAGTTGACGAACCATTACACAATCATGATGAATTGAGAGTAGGAATGATAATAAATTGGATTGAGTTTATGTTCAAAAATTCATAGATAAATCTACAATACTAACAAATAAAAAATAAAAAGGGAAAATGAATTATTATATTAACATCTAACAAAGTAGAGGTTAATCATGGATCAATTAAGTCCTCTTAAAAACTTGCTTAAGAATAAGAAAGAGATAAATACCGTAGAATATAGTTTTATCTTATTTATTACGGAAATTTTGTAAATATTCCATTCCGAAAAAAGAAAAACTCGTTGGTGCCAAGCGTAAGAAAATACTATACATTTGGTAATTTTTCCGCCGATACAAAAGAACGTTATTTTGTTGTATTACTCATGAAGTGGATGAATATATAAGCAAGCACATACGGAGATACAGCCATGCAACAAGAGACCTAAAAGAACCAAAAGCAGTGTGAGTTTCAACATTTTAATCATGTAGAATGCTTCATATCAGTATCAGCTAGTCGTACATCAATGGTAGCAGAAACTTGAGCTTAGGATCTCCACATATGGACTTAGAGCCGGTTCATGTGAGGATCAAGGAAAAGAAGAAGAACGCACTCCGTTGAGTGCCTGCAATCAAATGAAAGTTCCTATTCGTCCAGTCCCAACGTAAACTAAGAATAACAATGATAGTAATTGTACATTTGATCCAAGTGAAACTTGTAATGCATCTTCCAAAGTTCACTGACAACGGAGACATGCGGATTGGCAACATAACCTTAAAACAAATGCATTACAAGACTGTCATATCAGTTGCTCATCGTCAGTGTATATAGAATTGGATGGAAATCAAATGATGCAAAAAGAACACACACACACACACACACATAGGTCCTACATTGAAGAAACTGGAAGAAACGAGAGACAGACGGTAACACTTCCTACATAAAGCAAGGCATTCATCAACCCTGAATGTACAACTAGATTTACATCTGATAGAGTAGCAACAAGTGGGAAAATCCTTTCCTAGTAATCCTACCAACATCTTTGTTACAAAGAAGATCCATTGTGGAAGCCTTTTTTCTCATAACCTTTGCTTCACCCGTCTACCATTTGCATCACTGCCATCAAGCATAGCTTCATTCCCATGCCTACAAACAATAATCGAGTGTTCGCTGACTCTA
Organism: Erythroxylum pelleterianum; assembly: GCA_027563865.1. Taxonomy (NCBI): domain Eukaryota; kingdom Viridiplantae; phylum Streptophyta; class Magnoliopsida; order Malpighiales; family Erythroxylaceae; genus Erythroxylum; species Erythroxylum pelleterianum. The sequence continues at coordinate 15,623,868 of JAOQMR010000009.1, read as the reverse complement.
GCCACGTACTCTAGGAGCTCGGTAAGGACAGAGGGACAGCTTTCCTTCAAATATTCGAAACCATCTGTTTGCATTACAGCTGGGAAAAAAAAATGTAACAAGCTTCAGCAATAGCTCCACAGTAGAAAATGAACAAATGTAAATAATTCCACTGCAGAATATGTAGGCCGCTGCCAATGGAGAAAACTTCTAATACTTAAAAAATATCTGCTGCCAACTAACGCATGCAATATGCATGCTAGCTTTGTATGCGCATTAAATGAGCTCCCCTTACCTCCCATACTAGAACATTGAGTCGCACATTATATAAAGAGAAATTCTCCAGCCTCAATGTCGAGGCACACATTAATAGATGCAGTTCACAAGGGAACAGCATTAAGAGAACTGAATAGTCATAAAATATGGGAACTTCAACCAATCCAAATCCAGTACAACACAGTATCTATCCTATTACTAACAAGATCCCAAAAGAAGATACTCCTTGGAGGATTCGAGCAAGTCTGCGTTAGGTCATCAGTGGATTCATATTTTAACTAATGATATAAAAGGCTAGTTGATGTGAATGCAAGAAATTTGCAGCTTGGAACAGCAAGTCATATAGCTAATAATGAAGAGAACAAACTAAAGAAGTAACTAACCTCTGAGATTTTCAGGCAGTATATGGTTAATAATACAGAGAAAACACTGAAGAAGCAACTAATCTCTGAGATTTTCAGGCATAAATATGGCTAATAATGCAGAGAACACATTGAAGAAGTAACTAACCTCTGAGATTTTCAGGCATAGCAATGAAGTTGAGACACACAGATTTTAGATGGAAACAATGGTGCTGTTCCGCCAATGCAAGTGTAGTTGCCACTGTGTTTATGGCCACATCCTCACAAAGGTTGGATTCACAAAGCAACCTGAGCCTGTCTAAAGCATACCTATCAGCTGCTACAAGCAGATGCTGAGACATCAACGTAGAGGCCCACTTTGAATTCAAACCAGTAAGCTCTTCCAAATGAGGCAGTGAATCCCAGTATATGAAGTGAAGTAAAGCCTGCAAGGTGCTATAAGAGGTGAATAGGAGCAACTAATGTTTTTATATATGCACACATAGAACAAAGAAAGAGTGGTTCATTGCTACTGAAAGGGTTAAGTAGAAACTTCCACTGACGTAATGCACTCAGAATTCTGAAAAGAAGATGCACCCACATATTCAAGTAAATGAAAAAGAAAATGCCTGATTCTTTTAAATACAAAACCTAAATCACTTGGTTGCTAGCTAAACAGATAGATTATATCATTTTCGTCCATGACAAAGTAAAAGCTGAGTCCATTTAGTGTTATGGAGACAAAGCCACTAAATTTGTAAATATCAAAAAGAGTAAAAAGTCTGCAATCAACCAGTATGCCGTTTGTGCTCAGCACTTCGCAATAGCAGTACAGTCTTTAGATAATACAAATTCCTTCGAACAGGCACTTTGTTGGGCATTACAGCAGCACAGGCATATACCACCATGGTTCATTTATGGTGGAACCTATTGTCACCGCCCAGTGATATAAAGAACCAAAGCTGAATTCACCAGCAACCTATAAGGTACCAAAAGGACTGTCTTCAACACCAGTCCAGGGGTGATAATACATCACTAACTCCAAAATAGAAAAGCTCTTTACCTCTAATAATTCAGATTAGGATATCACATCTGAAGAAAACAAAATTCATCCATTCATCAGATAAAAACCATTTTCTTGGAAACATAAAAGTGACACATATAAATCATGAAAAAGTAGGCCATCATCCGACTATGAAACAGTTCCAAAAAAAAAAAGGAAATAACTAATGGAACCTTAAAAACAGGCGCCTCCATGTCTTCTACTTTTATTAACCGAGTATTCCGATCCTTCATTGGACCAAAAAGTTGGGCTCTAAACACAGGTGATCGTGCAGCCAGTACCAATTTATGAGCGGCAAGAATTTCACCATTGACTTCAAAATTTACATCAGTCCCCTTTCCACTCTTCAAGAGCTCTCCAAATTGTTGAACCATGTTAGAAGGAGGTACAGCAATGGAGTAATTCTTGGGGCCCTCTGTGTGTGACCTCACAACTCCTACACTGCAGTGAACTTGGAGGCAATCATCTTTAAGGTAGTCTGATGTCTCCAGAAGGGTTCTTTTGAAAAATCGCTTGTACCCCCTGCGGTAAAAGATACAAAAGAGCATAAGACTTTCATAGACCACAGAAATATGCTATAATGTGCCAGAGGTCACAAAAAAGTTCCTGGGATTTAAAAAGTAGATGATGTAGGACACAGAGAGGGCAGCTCCCAGGCTACTTAAAAAATTGAATAAAAACACTAGCCTATGCAAAATTATAAGAACTAAGTAAAATATAATTGATTTGAATGTCTCTTTACTAGGATCAATGAAAAATAAACACACTAATAACTCCAAAAAATCACATCTAGCATTTATAAAGAACTAGGCATCACAAGTAGTGTCTAGGAAAAAGAATCAGACTTCTGCAAATCCATAACCTGATAGTGTTCACTCTTTTCCATTGTAATTGAATCATTTAGTCACATATATAACTACTAAATCTTTTAATTCAGTCTATAAACTTTACTAGTCACTCTATGTTAATATTTTCATTAACATCCATTAACGAAAAATTTTTATGTAACACTTGAATTGGAGACATGTCATTTTCAACTGTATACTTATCTTGAATTATATTGATACCACATAAAATTTTTTGTTATAGGACTTTGTGTGCTTGATCCAAATCCTACACTCTTGACTCAAAACACCTAAAAAGAAATTGAACCATACTCCAATAAGGTTCTTATTATTCCCTAAAAGACTTAAATCCTAAATTAAACAAAATCAAAATAAAAATAATTTCCTTTCTAATAAGGAAAATAACCCAAAAGAATGAGAATCAAACAGCGACACCCATTTCATCATCCCAGAAGCTAAGTTCCAATTAAGACACTACAGGCCCTAGACCCACCAGATCATTCAATTTATCAGTAACCACCATAAAGCCCGTAACAAATCTATCAGAAAATAGATAACCCAAATGCAGGAAGCAACGTAAAACCAAAGATAACCAAAAAGTTATGATCTTTACCACATGCTGCCTCGATACTTAAGTGTATAAGGTCCACTCTCAAGCGTCCTCCCAAAATGGCTATGAATCTTATGCCTCTCCTTCCCGCTCTGATCCAAAAGCGTCAACTCAAAAAGCGCTCTCACATCGGTCCCTTCACTGGCCAACGAAATGAACAACGAAACATACGCCGCATTATCCTCCACGCTCTTCCCATCTGGATAAAAATAAATCGCCCAAGAGTATCCACCCACATTGAAGGTATCGGAAGCTATGTTCTTTCCGATCCCCATCCCTTTGGACAGCGAATACCCTGTGATCTTGAACTGGTGGGACCCGTTCACCGTCTCGGTAATCGACGTCGATGTGGTCGTGGAATTCGAAGCCGACGCCGACTCCGACGACGACGATGCGGACGATGACTTGCCGGCTTCCCGCGGAGTCCTTCCCATGCCCTGATCGGATAATTCTAGAAACAAACAGGAAATTGATTAGGTAACTCAAGAATTCGATGAATTTGTACGTTTGGGGACTTCTAATCTTGTTGAACTTTATAAGTTCCAAGAGAGACCAAGATGAAGAAAGTTTGGTATTTGGGATTTATTTATGTGGTTGAAACCGACTTTGACATCGAAAATTAAGAGGCTGCTGAGGTTATTTCGGTAATTTTAAATGTCACGGTTCGGACAATAATGTTAATGTTGGTTAATAAGGGAGGACAGTTTGGTAATTCGCACAAACGTCCAGTGAAAATCCGGTACAATACGTAATTTTATTTTTATTTATAATTATTTTAAGAATATTAATGAAGTACAAATGCCTCTTAGGAGTTAGTCCCATGGACAACTACGAGCTATGCATTGTGGGCGCCTTTTTTTCCGGTAATTTATGATATATTAAGAGATATTAAATAAATAGTCAGAAATATATAATAATAAATAAAAATTGCCGATAATGATACTAATAACGTCATGATATTATATTAATCAACTATTATCAAATAATTGTTCCATTTAATAATATTATTATTTTATATTAATCAATTATTAGACCGTCTTAAAATTAGTTAAAGATTTAATTAAATTAAATAATTAAAAATATGGTTAAAAGAGCTTATCCGAAGAATTTGAAGCTCCATTAAAAAAAATTGTTAAATAAAAATTAATTAATTTATTTTAGTTTATAATAAGTTAATAACCTAAAATTTATGAATTGATTGATTGATTAATAAATTTGTCGGTTTTTAACAACAAGAATTATTTAAATAATTCGAACAGAAATTTAAAAACTAAACTAAAAAGTTAGACGATTCAAGATTTTTATAGTTGAACCAACATAAAGTTAAACTAGTAAAACGACATGTTTAAGTTAAAAATAAGTGCTTATTATTATTATAAATTATAATTTCATTGTTAGTAATTATCTTGTAAATCAACAAATCAATAGCTCTGGCTCGTCACCTAATGATCTCTCAGATCATAATAATTGGTCCCTGATGATATTAATCCACCGAAAAAGGAAACCGAGTACAAAATCTAAAAGATAAGCCGCGACGCACAGGAAAGAACTCCAACTACCCAAACCATGTCTAAACAAACGGCAGACGACAGCAACAATTTTTGTCCGTATCCGAGCCCTTCATGACACGGAAGTGTAAATGTCGATTCTGCGTCATCAATTTGGGTGGCAACAATCCACGGTTCTTTTTTTCTCAAGCTCATTTTCTTACGGCCACTGCCACTCAAAATATGGCGGACTTAGATTCCTGGATTTTTATGCCTTTAGGAGGATAAGGTCATGTGGTTCTGTGTCACACATAGGAGAGATTTGGATTTGGTGCTTTGATTGAAAAAGTGAGTTCCTTCTCTCCAGGGATGATGCTTAAGTTTTGTTTGATGACTTCTCATGCCTGTCCACCTGGCCGTGGGTTCGTGTTTCTCCAAGATCGGAATAGGGTTGTCAAGGTATTTAGCTAAAAATCGTATCTTGATTGTTGATGGGTGGCCTACTTGGCTTTTATGATTGGTGTTGTGTATGTTCATTATAAATTGGGGTTTTTTTCGTTTAAGAATGTTTATTGTGATATGAGTGTCTGGTTTCCGTATTACATTGATGATTTTGCAGAGTACCTGAGCCTGAGGGCATGGCGGTACGCTTGATAAATGATAAGCTTATCGTTTTGTGATATTTATGCGCCTGGTTATCTGGGTATTGGGGGACATTCTAGTGCTTTTATTTATGTTTTTCCGGTTTGAATTCAATTATTCTACCTGTTGTAGGAAACTCTTTCCCTGGCTTGATTGTTCTAGCTTCTGATTATGCCTACCTCATTAACTTAAATGTTGTCTACTTTATGTTGTTGTTCGTGTCCACAGTCTATGTTGGATCAGTTTATTATGAGTTGTGAAAGGGATCTACCTAGTGCAGTGGACTGGTCTTGTGTCTATAGACAATATTTTGCTGGTTCACGTACTAAGAGAAGCCACTTGATATGAATTGATGTAGGAGTAGGATTTTACGTAAATTTTTTACATCAAAAGTGTTTAAGGTCTATTTATTGCTTACTTTCTGTTTTGATTATTGTCGAAGCAATTCAATTTCTCCTATCTTTTTTTTCTAATTTTAAAAATCTCTTATTGCACTTGCTGTTCAATAAATTATATTTTCTAACTTTAATTGAAGGTGATTTGCTTCCTTTCACTGATCAACCTTTTTCCATGTAGAAGTGTTCTTAATGTCATCCTAATTTAATTTTAATAGTGTACATTGTAACCAATAATAGTTCAATGATAGACAATTCTATACACGGTTGATGCAGGATTGTCAATGCTATTTTCCAAGTCAGCAAGCGAAAAAAGATATTTCAAGATTGAACTCCTATATGATGAAGTTGCATCCGCTACAGGAGCCCCGCTAGAGGAGCCATGGATTCATGAGCGTTAATTCCATGAAGTCAACCAGCTTTCCAAGATTGACCTAGCCATTAGAAGGCCTGTTCTCATTGATATCCAAGGTTTATAACTCACTGTCCTTGTTGGATGGTCTAGTTTCAATACCAATTCAGAATAGATTGTTGACCACCACTTGGTGGATAACTGCAAAATTAATGTTGATGTTGCTTTATGAAATGCTACGAAATATTTAAATCTAACAGGTTTATGGGGGATAACTTTTCAGTCAAATTTTAAGTTAAGTTAATGGAAACCATCAGTGATAAATTGTTCTAGAAAGGCACCTGTTGTGATGACTATGCTACGAGTAGTTGTGGTGAGACCTGATGGAATGGCGTGGTATAATGGTTTGAGCCGTCTACTTATTGGTGAAACTTATGAAGTAATTTTTACTAATTTCCTTCCTTTGTAGCAGAGAGTTGCTGTGACTTGGCCCACTTGAGCCTTGGGATGGCTGAACGATGCATAAAGCATGAGAACATGGTTCAATATCTTACGTCCAGATCAAGTGAATTAGAGGAAGGTAGACTTGATCTATCTTTATTCTCAGACTTGATGGGATCTCAAGGATTAGACTATGCCATGGATTTGCAGCCTTATGCTCCTGTTATTTACCCAAATGGAAGATTTGACAGCCCAAAGTCAGCAATGGACATCCTGTAGGTGATGTAGCCTCTCGTTCAAAAATAAAAAATTACCTAAATAGTCCACTCTTACTCACTGGAGGTGCCACACAAATGGGGGACATTGACCCTATTCTTGAGTATTTACTTGTCGAAGAAACCAACCACAACAAAAAGGCACAAGCATTTGATGCTTGTTCCTCAATTTAGCAGGTATAGATTTCAAGACATAACATAAATAATTTTAATTATAAATACTTGCAACTCATAGGTAGGTTCACTCCCCTATCCTATTCAGTTACCTTATTTTAGCAGAAAAAAGGTTTTGATTGGTTCATTTCCCATTGAAGATGGCCATCCCGTATCTTTGTTTCTTGTATTCCAACCTCAGAGTATATACTTTCCAGATCATCCAAAACGGCAAGATTTTGGATCTGATTATCAAAATGAAAAGAAAATCGTTCCAGTTTCCTAGCTATTTAATCATGGAGGTGGCTAATTTTTGGAATAAGTAATGTTGCTTGGTGACTCTTTTTTCTTTTCCTTGGATTACATTCCTAGTTTGTGATTTTGCGTAGTTCTCTAGCTGTTTCCTTTTCTGGCAAAGATAGGTCTCGACTGTTGACATCATCCAAGTATAGACCTTTCAAATTTTAATGTTGTTTAATGTGTTTGTTTCATATAAAGCACAACTTGGTGTCATTAGTATGAAGTTCATCATCATTCATAATTGTGGTGTAAATTTTGTCATACACAACTCTTCTTTATGTAGCACATCTTTTATTTCAAGTGTGGAGTTGAAATAGTCAAGTTGCTTGTAGTTGCATGAACATGGCCATTAAAAATATAGCTGAAAGTGAAAATAAAGCTTCTTGATTTATCATTGTGGTTTTCCTTTGTTTATTTCTTTCTTTTGCCTACTTTAATTGGTTGCTCATGATTTTGCTGTTCTCCTCTGATTGGCAGACTTGATAGCAGTGATCAACAAGCTGACAAGCTTGGGGATCCTTTAACTGCCAAAAAACTGACATGTAAGACTTTGAAGAAGTACCTCTCTCAATAACTGTTGCTAGATCACTTCATTATACCAGTTTCTTGACTTGAATCTTATACATGTGGTTGAAGTGCTTTAGAGTTCATTTTATTAAATCCATTAGCCAACAGTTTACGTTTGAGTTGTTTCTTCCTTCAACTAGTTACCATTATGGATACATGAGTGTGAATATTACAAAAAATTATTCTGCGTCTATTGGCTCCTAGTTTTTTTGGGTCTATTATGATAGTCACTCGATAGCAATAGAGAAGTTTAGAGTTAATACTTCATGTGGATATATCGTTGATGTGGTATTAGTTCAGATTAAAGGATCAAAATGGAAACACAGATGTCCTTAGGTGACATTTCACTTGCACATATCTCTGACAATAGTTAGCTAGTCCACAAAACGTATGGACAATTGCAGACGGTGTCGTTTTAACTTGGTACCCATCTGGTCACGAAATTGGTGTTTGTTAGTGCATCTATTTGTGATCAGTGCATCTATTTGTGATCTCATGATAGTACAGTTGTAAACATTCGTACCCTTGCAAATGCCATAAGCCTGTGATTAATTATTTCCTTATTACTAATCTCCTTTTCTTCATTGCCTTACTGATGCATTTTCTTCCGAACAGGAGTGAGAAAATAAAGCTGAAGTCACCGCCAAAAAGGAAGAATAGGAGAGGAGTTAGAGAGAAGGATGTCAACAGACGTAGCTACTTGCGTGCATGTGTGTGTCTCTTATCATTGATTGTGGACAAGCCGTCTGGGAAAGCAGCAGTCCTGTCTGTAAAGAATTCTTGACCCGACCTTGCGGAAGTTCTGTTGCCATTGCTGGGACTGGTCTTGCTGTTCTTCTGTCAGTTGTCTGCAAAGTTTCTTCTGGGGGTATGAAGCCATTTTCTGCATCAAAATTCTTGAGCACAGGATTTGGGTTTGGTCTGGTCTGGCTTTCTTTGGTCGTGAATAAGGGATACAATTGTTAATATCAGCAGGAATGCAACCAAATTGCGCTTGAAAGATGGGGAAATTAAGAGAAATGTGGAAACCATTTTGAAGGTTATATGCATCAGAGGCTTGACAACAGTTACAGTGGCACACTTGGCAGCTTGCATTTAAGTAAGACAGCTAATATCATATGATGCTAATGGTTAATCAGACACCCACTGAACTGCATATGCTTTAACCATAGCTGATGATGCTCAGTTGGAGATGCCTAAAATGGGAAATTTGGGGCTCTAGTAGTTGTAACACTTGGCCATTCTTGGCACCAACATTTGCAAGAAAAAAGAATTAAATGATTAGGATGGGGTACTTTTCCAGTACAGGAATATTTGGCAGGGATATTATTCCGTTGAAAGAAGAGGGAATGAAAAAGTAAAAATCTTATGATCAATTTTACACCGTTAAAGAGGAACTTAGTTTATGACCCTAACAAATTAACCCATTTTCAAACCAATACCAACGTGGCTTCGATACCTTTGCATCAAATGTGGACCAGCTGCGAAAATATGGCATGATATCGTTTCCTCATCTAATAATTATCTGGTCTTCTTAATTTCCCCCTACTTTTGGATTTCAAGCAGACAAAAACCTTTAACCATAAGGAATTAGAACACTTCAGCTGATTACTTTAGAAACTACACCTGCTCCAACTGTTCTCCCTCCCTCCCTCAAAGCAAATCTTTGTCCTGTATTCCAACAAGAAAAAGCTTACATGTCAGCACTGGAACTGAAAAAAGTTTATACGTCAATACTGAAACTCAGAATTAAAAGTAACCCTTCAACCTTGATATAATCACATATTTGCATAATGTAGGAGATGGCCAAGGGTGAACACAGGTTAAACTCATAGAACTCGGAAGGTATATAAATGAATATTTCGACATAAGAAACAATTGATCGAATTAATTGAACTTTTCTTTAATGTACATGGATGTTGCAAAATATATGCAAATATATCATCACCCCTTCCCTCGCATATACTAAGATTTGAATCCTGGTAACATCTACTAAGATCTGAATCCTGCTAGATGGGAGGGTAATCTTATTTCCCTACCATCAGAACAAACCTTGAAGGTAAATGATCAATTAATCTGCCTACAAGAAAATATAACATCAAAACTACACCACCCTGCTCCTGACATGAGAAACATACATAATGCAATTGGTTTCTATAATGTGCTTGTTCCCTAAAAACAAGCAAAAGATCAGTTTCATATGTAGTCCATAATCAAACCCATATCTAGTCCCCAAATATGGAACAGATTTGTAGTAGAATGTCCAGCCAATTAGGTGTTTCAGAATTCATTGAATCCCTGAAATCAGTATGTTAGATTTCTATGTCGAGTTATCATGTGTGACGTCAAAAGTGTGCAAAAAAATTAATTGATAATAAACATCTCAAATGCACAAGGAAAATGAGCATAACGAAAAAGCAGACTACCTGCTTCAAGGGGAACTGGGTAGATCAGTTCGAAATTAGCACTGACATTGTCGCCTGGCATAACCATCTTCACATTTTCTGGTAACTCAACTTTTCCAGTGATGTCTGCAGTCCTCATGTAAAACTGGGGTCTGTAGTTTGAGAAGAAGGCAGTATGCCGGCCACCTTCATCCTTTGAAAGGACATATATCTCTGCCTCAAATTTCTTATAGGTCTTCAAAGATCCAGGTTTGGCAATGACCTAAAGTTACAAAGAAAATAAGAGAGTGCGTTTTTACAGGATTCTCTTCAGTTTTGACCAAAACAAGCTTTTTCAATCACACACTTCTATCTGATTCAATTTAAAAATGTTGATCTCAAAGTGAAAGCAATGATCACCTCACACCAACATAATTCAAGCAGAGGCCAAAGAAAAAAGTTGAAGTGTACTATCTTGACTATCATCGCTTACCATTCCTCGTTCGATATCCTCCCTTTTTAGACCACGTAGGAGAAGACCAACATTGTCACCAGCCTAGAGAAATACACAGACCCATTAGGAATTAAATAACTCCCTGGAGCAAACCTTAATAACCAACAACGGGCTTGACCTGTTAACTTACTTGTCCTTGATCCAAGATTTTCTTAAACATCTCCACACCAGTTACTGTAGTTTTCAAAGGAGCACCCTGCACAAGGAGACAAATTACTAACAGAATTTTTCTGCCGGCTGATCGAATTGAAATGGCTTATAATGTGAATAATTAGCACAAGGAAAACCTCGTATAAGCCAGCATTAACATTTCAAATGCAAAAAGGCGTATAAAATTGTGAAGTAAAAAGGAACTCAATTTGATGAATTTACCGTCATTAATCCCAAAATTTCAACTTCTTCGCCAACTTTGATAACCCCTTGTTCAACACGACCAGTGGCAACTGTCCCACGACCCTTCAACAAACAGAAGCATATAAAAGATCAAAATTTTATCAATTCAGGCATAGAACCCACTTTTTATTACAGAAGCCATATAAATTAAGTTACATTGCACAAAAAAAGAAGCGAAAACTGAAGAATGACAAGAAAGGGGAGAAGAAAAGGTGAAGAAACTTTGTTAACAGAAGTTTGTGTCAAAGGAATGCATACACAATTAACATGTGTCTTCTGTACCTGAATTGAAAAGACATCTTCTATAGGCAGGAGAAAAGGCTTGTCCAGTTGGCGCACTGGGTCAGGGATGTATTCATCCACAGCATCCATCAGTTTTAAAATAGCCTTTCTGCCAATTTCATCATTTGTCCCTTGTAAGGCAGACAATGCTGACCCGCGGACAATAGGAATTTCATCCCCAGGAAACTTGTAGAAGCTAAGCAGTTCTGTCAGTAATATTTGATTGACGAACTTGTATTAAACAAATTAAATATAAACAAGAACCAGCTCCTGTAAAAAGAGTTTCTAAAAGGCCTCCTACCACGGAGTTCCATTTCTACAAGCTCTAATAACTCTGGATCATCAACTGCATCAACTTTATTCAAGAAACACACGAGTGAAGGGACTCCTACCTGTTAATTGCATTTAGAAACATCCAGTCTTGTGACAAGCACCAATGCAAAGGAACTAAGTTACAGACACAGTTTACAAGCTTTAAGGTAAGATATGCACCTGGCGAGCAAGTAAAATATGCTCCTTGGTCTGGGGCATAGGACCATCAGGAGCCGATACAACTAGAATGCCACCATCCATCTGGGCAGCTCCAGTAATCATATTCTGCATAGAGATTTAAGTTTTAGGATCATAAGCAATAATAAATATAGAAGGAGGTTAATCAAATGGTTATAAAGTTGGAGCAAACTATGAGTTGATATTTGGCCCACTAACACATATTTTACCAAGTTACTTGCTTCATCAAAAATTTCAAACATGCATCTTCATCAGCTTAGCCACATCCACATACAAGAGTATGCATGTAGAATAGAACAAGCAGCATAATGATAATAACATAATGTAAAATACTGTAATCATAGCAGCATTACTACTGCAACATATTTCCATAGCTTTTCTGTATTTTGAAATTAGGACAGTTAAAACATGCTGCCAAAGAATCCAGAAGGTCATGTCTTTAAAAGATCAAACCAATAAAAAGCTTACTTTCACATAATCTGCATGTCCAGGACAATCAACATGAGCATAGTGGCGTTTTCCAGTTTCATACTCCACATGGGCCTACATGTTATTTAAACCAGTGATTAGTTCATAAAAAGATCAAGATGGAAAGACATTGTATCTTTATAGGTATCTCAAAAAGAAAGTGAAGCATCCCAACCGTGGCAATTGTTATTCCCCTCTTCTTCTCTTCTGGAGCCTTGTCAATTTCATCAAAGGCAATAGCCTTGGCTTTACCTTCTTCTGCTAGCACCTAAAAATTGCCATTTCGAGGTCTCAAATAAGTAAATGAAAACCATACTGATTGATTGAAAGAAATACAAATACAGCCTAAAAACAAATTCAAACCTTTGTAATTGCAGCAGTCAGGGTAGTCTTTCCATGATCCACATGCCCAATTGTTCCCACATTCACATGAGGTTTACTGGTATTCAGGAAAAATAATCAGATACAAGTCATCTAAAAACAACAAAAAACAGTTCGCTCGGGTTCAATTTTTCACATTCACACCACTACCCTAACAGTCGCCAAATTGCCAAGTGAAAGATAGAGAAGTATTTCTTCTTCACCATTTGTAAAATATATTCTCCAATTGATGCATATTAATGACCAATCATCATAGTTCAACCATTGTCCAAGTCCAATAATAGTTTACTAATCACCTTACCTTTCCTATTCCTAACAGCTTATTGACCGCCCTTTTAAAAGTAGAATAAAGCATAAGATCCTTGAAAGTTCACAGATTCCCTCCAAAAAGGGAAGCTACCGGAAAGATTCCGACTTCAATCAAGAAAAAGGATTATCAATATCACATAACTAAATCTAAAGAAGCAATCTTTAAGAACATGAGACCTTTAAACAAGCAAAAAAATAAAAACAGAAACCCAAAAATTTGACATTAGGATTATGGACTTACGTTCTAGTGAAGGTAGCCATGGATCTCCACCAAGGTCCACTGTAAACAGTAATACTGCCATTTTCAGAGACAGAACTCGATATTGACAGAGGATTAGAGGACGATTCCCGACAACACCAAGCAATTCCGGAGGATAACTGACCAAGGCGCCTGTAATTGGGGTTTCTGAGCGCTAGTGAAGCCATTGAATCAGAGTAAGGTAGCAGTGAGGCGACGAGCAAGTACAGCGAAGTATAGTTGGGGTTTAAGACTTAGTAATCTTCCGGTGGTGATTGTACTCTCGAGGGTTTTAGAGATAATGGGCTCGGGCTTGGCCTTAGGCTTGAATTAGACAACAACGCACGATTTTAATTTTTTAAATAATAAAAGAACTCGAGGTGCTATTTTTTGGAATGGTTAGAAAAAAATTGTTAAAATTATCGATTTAAGATTTCAATTATTTCTTCATTAGAATTATTAACTTAAATTTTAATTTTAAATATTAAATGTAAAATAAGTGAATAACAACAACAGCAACCAATAGAAAGCCTGCTGAGACATGGAGTTGAGGAGGTATAGTAATACGCAGTTTTACTTCTAACTAATAGAGAGATTGCTCACACAAAAGAAAGGGAAAAATAATAAAATAATTAATTAATTAAAAAATTAATAATGAAAATAAAACAATAAAATAAATATCAAATATATAAAATAAATAATAGTAAAGAAAAATACTAATTAAAGTATATAATAAAATGGTTGAGAAAAATAAAATTAAAAAAGTAATAATAAAAATACAAATACAAATAATGATGGATAAAATAAATAAATAAAATAATAACTAAAAGGATATATATATATATATCATTTTAATGAAAATTAATATGATTGGCGAATTTATAACACAGTCAAGTTGGTTTCAATTATAAAATAAAGAAGTTAAGATAACAGTAATATACCCAATGTTCCCTACAACACTCTAATTTTGGGTATTAACCAATTACTACAACGTGATTGGTTAGTTAAAGCTAGGTATATATATCGAAAGGCTAATAGAGCTACAAATTGGCTAGCAAATCATGCCAGTTTTATTGAATCTAGCATCTATTGGTATCAAACCTCTCCTGTGGGTTGTGTTTCTATCCTACTAGATGATACAAGTCATATAACCGAGGTAGTTTTCCCCCGCCTTGTAGTTTAAGTTCACTATATTTCTCTTACTGATCCAAAAAATAAAATAAAACTTATGCTCTAAGTTTCCAACTAAAATGTTCATAAAGGATTAACATTCTTCCAATTATTTTATACACAAAAATAATTTCGTGAATGTGTTAGTGCCTGTTAGGTTGAGCTTTTGGAGGGTGAATAAATACTTAAATACTTTTTTCACCGCAAAAGTTTTTTTCAAAAATAAAAAGTATCTGGCTGTAAAATGAAAATACACTTTTTTTAGTAGATAGAGCTTTTTTGGCAGCTAAAATACAGCTTTTTAAGAAGATCAAATTTGAAGCTTCTCAAAAAAGCGCTTTTTTAGTAGATTTTTCAGATCAATTAATGAGCCTATTTTTTAGTTTTTTTTGCTTTTATGTTTTACACATAATTTTCACAATACCCACAAAATCATCTTCACATTTATTTTAGGAATTATATAATATTATTTGGCTTTTTATACGTTTTAATATTTATTTTTAATATTAGTTTTACTTATGTTATAATCCATATAAAAGATTTGGTTAGATATATTTTTATTTATCTTTCATATTGTTTAAAATTATACAATAATTAATATATTGTGCTTTGCATATTGTTTAATATACTTTAAATAATATTTATATGCATATATAATTTTTATTACAAAATAAAATATAGTTAAAATTAAAATTGTTTTTATTTTTATGTTGTCAAATAGTCTACTGTATGAAACTCTTCCAAAAAAAGCTCCTTTTTAAATGACAGTTAAACAGTCAACTGGATTCTTATAAAAGTTCTTCTCAAAAAAGTTCTACTGACAAAAACTCTACTGGTATAAGTCCATTCAAATAGGCACTAACTTTGTTTGTGAACCAATTGGAAACTCAAAATATTTGTGTATAAGTTCATCCAAATAGGCACTAACTTTAAAACTCAATGTATCGGTGTTTAAAAAAAATAATGTTAGTGTCTCTATCAATGACTTTCTAGCCCCTTCAATAATTAACTATTGGAAAGGAACCAAATCCTTAGACCCGCTCTCTTCCTACCACTAAATGTGAAGCCTCTAATTTAGAAAAAAGTAAAATCCCTAAAAGACGTTATCTCCATATAGACAAAAGCAAAGATGAGAAAAGAAAAACATGTAAGGTGGCAGTGGCACTTTAAAAAAGAAGCAACGTTCAGGTCTTTTATATACAAAGCTATTTTGTGATATTCAGTAACAATAGTTGATGTTATCCTTATATATTTTATCAAATAAAAGTATAAGTTTCAGTGACGGAGCCAGGAATTTAAGATAGGGGGCTCAAATAAAATATAGATTTCACAAAAATTTTCATATCAAAACTAAATAAGAAAACAAAGTTTTATTAAGAATATAAAA
>JAOQMR010000009.1:15557481-15575753 GCA_027563865.1 Erythroxylum pelleterianum | reverse complement strand
CTGCCCAGTATTGTTCATAACATGTTAGGGAATGTGTCTATGAAATTTGAGAATTTATCGATTTGATTTGATATAGTTTTGCTAATTATTTCCCTAGGGTTACAGATGCTGTTTTTGAACAAAGTCATCAAGACAACATTGTATATCTTGAATAGAGTTCCAAGTAAGTCAATATCCAAGAAATCTTTTGAACTCTGGAAAGGATGGAAGCCAAGCCTTGCGCACATTCGTGTATGGGGCTAGCTTGCTTAGGTAAGGTTCTATAATCCTTATGAGAGCAAATTGCAACCTTGTTCCACTAGTTTCTATTTCGTAGGTTATCCCGACCACTCTAAGGGCTACAGATTTTACTGTAGTGAAGGAGGGGCCAGAATAGTGGAATCGCAGACAGCTAAGTTTCAAGAATACGATGTCCATAATGAGGAAGGATCTTCACATCCTCCAGGAGATAGTAGGACGGATACTGCGATTATTTAGTATTTGCTTCTCATACAGTCAGGTCTGGTGGATAAAGGTCCAAGTATCATGCCTATACAGGCAAAGGAGCCTATACTTGTTCAAGAAGAGGTTTCTAAGGTACAAGATGTAACAACCCAGATCACTCGTCCATAGATATTGTCTGCTTTAGGCTACCCATCGGGCTAAGACCCTTACGATTTTGCTCTTCCCACACCTGGGAAGATGCTTATATGGTGAAGAGGTCTCCATACCCTTATAAGGCGTACTTTGTTCCCTTCTCCAACTGATGTAAGAACTCATAATCCACCCCCTCTTAGGCCCAGCGTCCTATGCTAGCACAACGGGTCAGGAACCGGTTCTGATACGATTTGTAACAGCCCAGATCATCTACCCACAGATATTGTCCGCTTTGGGTTGCCCCTTGGGCCAAGACCCTCATGGTTTTGCTCTTCCCGCACTAAGAAAAACACGTCTTTGATGAAGAGGTATCCATACCCTTATAAGGCGTACTTTGTTCCCTTTTCCAACCGACGTGAGATCTCATAATCCACCCCCTCTTAGGGCCCAACATCCTACGCTGGTACACCGGGTCAAGAACCAGCTCTGATACCATTTGTAATAGCTAGATCATCTGCCACAAATATTGTCCACTTAGGGTTGCCCATCAGGCGAAGGCCCTCACAGTTTTGCTCTTTCCGCATCTGAGAAAACGGTTTTTAGGGGGAGAGGTATCCATACTCTTCTAATGCGTACTTTGTTCCCCTCTCCAACCGATGTGATATCTCACAATCCACCCCCTCTTAGGGCCCACGTCCCATGCTGGCACAACATGTCGGGAATCGGCTCTGATACCATTTGTAATGGCCCAGATCATTTGTCCATAAATATTGGCCGCTTTGGGTTACCCCTCGAGCCAAGACCCTCACAGTTCTTCTCTTCTCGCATTAAGAAAAATGCGTCTTAGGGGGAGTGGTATCCATACCCTTATAAAGTGCACTTTGTTCCCCTCTCCAACTGATATGGGATCTCATATAAAAACCTATGCAGTTGCATAGATCTACCAAAAAGAAGCGACTTGCTATCTCACCAGATTACATAGTCTATTTGGGTGAGCAAGACTATGACATAGGACATGTTATGAATCCAGTTACTTTTACAGAAGCTATTTTTGGACTTCATGCAGATATGTAGTGGGAAGCGATGAAGGATGAGATGCAGTCTATGAGGTATAATAAGTTATGGGAGCTTATTGATTTACCTCAACATTGCAGGCCTATCAGTTGCAAGTGGCTATTTAAGACCAAGAAGGACATATAGGGTCAAGTTGAGTGGTTTAAGGTGCATTTGGTTGCCGAGGATTCACTCAGAGAGAAGGAGTTGACTTCAATGTTACCTTCTCTCCTGTATCCTCGAAGAATGCATTTAGAGTGATTATAGAAATAATAGCTCATTATGACTTGGAACTTCATCCGATGGACGATAAGACTGCTTTCCTGAATGGTGACCTTTAGGAGGAGGTCTATATGGAGCAACTTAAAGGGTTTCAGGATCAAGATGCAACTAACAAAGTTTGTAAGATGATTAAATCAATATACGGTCTAAAACAAGCTTCCAAACAGTGGTACCTAAAGTTTGATGAGGTTTTGACCTCATTCGGCTTTGTGGATAGAAAAGTTGAAAGATGCTTATACTATAAGGTCAGGCGGAGAAAAGTTAACTTTTTATTACTGTACGTGGATGATATCTTACTCGCGTCAAATAATTTGACCATGTTGCATGAGATAAAGCAACTTTTGGCCAAACACTTTGACATGAAGGATTTAGGTGAAGCATCTTTTGTCCTCGGTATGCAGATTCACCAAGACAGATCTCAACACTCATTGACCCTCTCACAAAGAGCATACATTGAGCGAGTGCTACAAAGGTTTAATATGATTGACTGTAAACTTGTTGTAGCACCTATCTCTCATAGTGAGAGAGTATCTTTGGCACAATGTCCAAAAAATGAAGTTGAGAGAGAAGCTATGAGGAATGTCCCGTACTCTAGTGCAGTTGGCAGCCTGATGTATGCCCAGGTATGCACTAGATCAGACATTGCATTTGCTGTTGAACTGCTAGGTCGATACTTGGCTAACCCAGGTATAGATCATTGGAATGCAGTTAAGCGAGTGCTTAGATACCTAAAGGGTAGCAAGGATTATATGTTGACATATAGGAAAGTCAACGATTTAAACCTCACAGAGTATACAAACTCCTTTTTTTTGTGTCCGGATGATCGCAAATCCACTTCAGGATACATTTTTATGTTGGAAAATGGTGCAGTATCGTGAAAAAGTGTCAAACAGACACTGGTAACTTTCTCGACCATGCATGCAGAGTTTGTTACATGTTATGGAGCTGCTACACAGGTTGTTTAGCTCAGAAACTTGATTTCTGAGTTGTATGTGGTAGATTCAATAACTAGAACCATTCAGTTATATTGTGATAATCTTGTTGCAATGTTGTTCAGAAACAACAACAAGAATATCACAGTCTCTAAGCATTTAGAGGTCAAGTACTTGACCATAAAGAAGTTGATTCAGAAGGTTACGTTGAAGTGGAGCACATCAGAACAGAGGAGATGTTAGCTGATCCATTTACTAAAGGACTTCGCCCACTAGTGTTTGTTAAACATGTATTCAGTATGGGCTTGTTAAAGTCCTTAGATAGCAATAGTTAGGGATCATTGTATTTGCTTCTTAAAAGTTTGTACATTTTGATGTATTATGACATTATGATTATTTATTAATATAAATGATCATCTTTTTATCCCCAATAATAGATGTTCTCGTGTATAGTCATAATACATATGAAAGCCTTAAGATTTGTGTTGATCTTAAGCATTTTAAAGGTTATTGGGAATATATAAAGATTGACCTTGAACCTATGTTATTTTAACACATGCAGTTTAGTATGGATATCCATAAATTTAACATTGACATATGGGGATATAAATTTTCAATCCCATAAAGGTTATCTAGTGTAGTTTAGCATTCAGTTGGAGAATATAAAGGTTTTATCTAATGTTGTTTAACATCCGGTGAGAGAAGACATGTTTTCTCTAATGCTGTTTAGTGTTTGGTGACAGAAGACATGATTTCTCTGCTGCAGTTTAGCATAAAGTTGGAGAAATCGAGACCTACAATCGAAGATGATGCGTATTAGATCATACAGGTATCATTCTAGTTTGCCACAGTTCATTTTTCTATTCATGTTAGTGAGGTATTAGATATTCGTGATTATATTGAACCCGTGTCACACATGACACATGTGTTTGATATTTTTCGGTATCAAAAGCCTTGCAGGACGGAATGTTAGACTTTCATTACCTTTGGATCAAATGTTTTTAATTTTTAAAAAAAATTGGTACCAATACACTAGCGTGACTTAACCGATTTTTTAAACTTTTTAAAACTTGAGTCAAAAACTGCAATTAATACTTGTCCAAGGGAGAGAATGTTGGACAATTTTGTCCTTCCCTATAATATTAGACAACTATTAATTGTATTTTTTGATTTTTCAATAACTTATCGGTTAAGTTACATAACTTGATCTAGATAAAAGTAATACAGTGACCCAATAAATGATTTAAATCAATGGAAGAAGTCCAGGAGAAAAATGAATCCCGATTAATATAGACCAGACCCATGTCGTGCTTGTGATGAGAACGCCCGATATGAAAGCTATATATATATATATATATATATATAAAGGTTAAGGTCTCCTGCTGTTGCTCATATAATTCGTAAGCATATGGATCTTCTGACTCTTTAAGAGTGCTTATGTCTTGAGAAAACAATATAAAGACATTAACCACGTGTCCTTGAAAGTTTTAGAAGATTGGAGCTCGTTTTGGTATCGAAAATTGTTTCGAATGATCAGATGAAACTGAAATTAAGTATTCTACATTTCTTTTGTTTTTAACCCTTTTATGAATGATTTGGGACACATAATAAAAGTTATCCTACGTATTACATATAATTAACAGAGTGAATGATTAAATTATAACATTTTCCTTTTTTTTTCTTTTAAAGGTTTGCTTGCGAGCCATAACTGAGCCAGCGGAGAGAAGGAAGAGGCGAATAGTGGCTTGCGGTGGTGGGGGGTGTTGGGTGTTGGGTAAGGCAGCGTCCACATGTGCGCAACGTGCTTCCGTCGCCACAACAAACCACTGAACCACAACGATGAGAGAGGAGCGTCTTTGGCAGTATGATACGGGTTGGAGCTGTTTCTCCAGCTCTATTCTACTTTAATCTATAAAATTTAATAAATCAAAGTTAAAACTGATTAGGTTTTGATATCTCGTATCGTAAGGACCCATGCCACCTTCCCTTCCTCGTCTATATTCCAACACTAGAGAGGATTCAATTTTTTAATTTATAAACACCAACATGTCTTAGATGCTGACGTGGGACCACATCCATTGGCATTTGGCACCTTCTTGCGTCCAATTGACATTTTTGTCCTTTTCTTCACTTTAATGAAACCGCTTTTATCCTATATATTTAAAAGAATAAATATAAGAATGTGATTTATCAAAAAGACCATTTTAAAATTATTTTTCTTTTTTAAATTAAATACAACCTTAAAAATTACCATAATCATAGTTCATCAAATATGTATTGATTAAAGTTTCAAGTGAATATAATAATATATTAATTATATTTTTAGTTAATTATTTAATCAGTTTAAATATAGCGCTAATGGAGTCAAAGTGACTCATTCTCTTAAAACAAATATTAATAATTATATAATTATTAATATTTAATTTTATTTAAAAATTGGATCCTACATTATCACGTGACATATGAGGTACATAAAAATGATTAAAAAATGTTAAGTCTGATCTGACTTTGTATTTAATAGCGAAGATCAATTTTTTAACGCTTTTTAAATATTAAGATTATAATTTTTAATGCTTAAAGTATCTTTAATTGCAAAAAATCACTGTACGGTAGAAGAATGTAATGTCATATCATTTTGAGAGTTTATTAATGGCTGAGGGGTCATTGGGCGGATTCGGAAACAGAACATCTGTTCCACTAATTTGAGCTACATTCTAGGGGGGGTCCAAGGCTTTTCGCACGTGGTCAAGTTTGTCGTCCACCCATCAATCTTATTGGCCATCGAAAACCATAAAACCGCATCGGTCCTTAGGAGGACACAATGGCCATCATCTACCGAGCCCAAAGGGATATTCCTCTATCATAATGGAATATTTGTTGAGATGTCCCAAACTAAACATACTAATGCTTAATTAAGGTTGCGGATTTTAATCGCCCTCATGTATATAGTTGTTTAAAATTTAAGGTTAGATCTTTGCTTTCTATAAGAGACCTATTCGGTTTGAGCCGGGATTAATCTAGGTATGAATAGCTTAAAAGTACCTTTTCATAATTAGGACTCTCCTATAACACCTTGTAAGAAACTAAAAAAAAAAAATACTAGTCTTCCATAAGGTAGCCACTGGTAATGAGATTTAGGGTTTTACATTAATGTTGATATTTCTAAAATAACAAATTCAATGTTGAATTAATCATTGATGATAAATAATAATAATAAGACATTAAAAAAACATAAGTAAAAATTTGAAAAACTAGATTCTAGATCTAAGTACTACATTATTAATGAGCTGCATAACTACTTGCGTGATCTATTGAAATTTGAAATTCCCAGTGGTCGGGAATTGACCCCATTTGCTGAGAAAAGTACGTTTTGACATTTCCACATTTGCCGTTATGTAAACCTAAACTAGTCTAAACGGTGTGACATCTTCTGGATCAGTCTCTAAAAGGCGTGAATCTTTTAACTACATTTTCCATATAGCTCACTTGGCCTGTCATTTATAGAAAATTTTAAAAGAACAAGAATGTATTTTACAAAAATGGAAGAAATAGATGCACAAGTTTTTTTTATTATCAACTTAGATTCAATTTGAGTGATTAACATAATTAAATTATAAAGAAAAAGGGTAAATTAATAAATTCGAAATTCGTTTGATTCGGCTTCTATTTTATTATTGTAGTTCTATTTTTCTTTCAAATAAAAACAAAAAAATTGTTTAGTTATTATATTTTTATTATTGATCGTAATTACATATTAGACGAGACTTAAAGATAAACTATTTTTTATTTATTAAATTTATTTTAATTTCTTATATAATATTTATTAATGAATTATAAATAAAATTATTTTGTTTTATAGAAATAAATAATTTAAAATAAAGTTTATTTATGAATTAATATTTATTTTAAATATATTTTAATTATTAAATAAAAATTTATGTGAAATTTATATATTTTGAAGATATTTAAAATTTAATTATATTTATTAATAATTATTTAATTAATATAAATTATTAAATAACATTAAATTATCATCATTTTAATTAATTATATATAATATTAAATTAAAATATTCATAATTTTTTATTAATAATGAAAAGTTTAAACAATTAAAATAAGATATATTTAATTGATAATAAATATATTATATTTAAACAGAAAATCACTTTTTTTGATATTTATAAAATTTTAAAACTTGAATAAATTAAAATAAAATAAAAACAATTATTTAAATAAACATTTTTTAATTAAATTTTACAAAACAAAAAACCAACGTCGAACTTAATTATTAGTGTTATCTCTCTCCTGGGATGGGATGCTCTGTCTAATATTATGATGTTTTATTTTATCTTATAAATCTCAACCATTTATTTATGCGGATCTCACGTAAATTTATGTAAGACTTACGCGAGACTCATATAAATAAATAACTAAGATTTATGTAAACCAAGACTCCTCTCTCCTCTCTCGCGTTTCCTTTCGCCATGTCATTCCTTTGAAAAACTGCCATGTCACCAATGTACCCACACAGGTGCAACTAGGCCTCTCAGTATATATTCTGCTCCCAACGCCATTTTCCCAAAACCCCTCATGTGTGACCAAACACTCGCTACCACCTGCCTCTCTTAAGTTCTGATTCTCTCTCTCTCTCTCTCTCTCAGTCAATCAACACTTCCCCGATATTATCACCGATATATTGGCCGGCTGGTTGCACCTGAACGCTATAAAAGCCCGATATTTTGGTGATCATATCGCGGTCAAGGGCGTGAACTCTCTGTGTGTTTGGGTGTTGAGGAATTAGTCTACGTTTACCAGTAATGCCGATGGCGGCAGGGCCAGCTGCGTCGTCGAAGGATCGAGCGCCTCCAGTGATGCCCGCGGTTATTCCAGTTCCAGCTCCGCCGATGGTGGTGGCGGAAACGGTCGCCAAGGACGCGATTCTAGCCTGGTTTCGCGGGGAATTCGCGGCCGCCAACGCGATTATCGATGCGCTTTGCGGCCACCTCGCCCAGCTCGACGCCGGAGGGGGATCGGAGTACGAGTCGGTGTTCTCGGCCATTCACCGGAGGCGACTGAACTGGATCCCAGTGCTACAGATGCAGAAGTACCATTCGATTGCCGACGTGGCCGTGGAACTCAGGCGCGTGACGGAGAGGAAAGTAATAGATGAGGAGGAGAAAATATGCGCGAGTGAAAATAAGAGCGATGAACTTGTGAAGGAAGTTTCTTTCGATGAACAGGAGATGAAACGAGAAGAGGTAGCCGTGAAAAGTGCAGAAAGTGACGCCGTCGGCGACGGGGTTGAGGTGGTTGAAGAAGAGGACTCGCCGAACAGCGAAATTACTGATTCAGGTAAATATAACTGATCATGTTCTCCACACGCATTAGGAACAATGTGAAATTGTGTTGTTGACTGATGCTTTGACTATTTTCTGTTTGTTTCTGAAAATCGCTACAGCGAGTTCGCTTACCAGTGCGAAGATTTAAGGATTTTTCCGTCCAAATAGTCAAATTTGAACGGTTTCTAAGTTTCCGTTATTAATCGAGTAACAGTTCTCCACCGCTTTAGGTGCATTCTGCTTGTTTTCTTTGCTTTTTAAGCCAAAAAGTCAATCAATTGCTATTTTTGTTTGAAACTCGCCAGTTTTATTTCCAGAAAAGTTGCGATCCTTTTATTTTTCCTTTACTGGAAATTACCTTATTTTCATTATTTTTCTCTTAAAGAAATATACAGTTATTTACTTACTCCGTAATATAGCAATGTTTTTCTTCATAGATCGGAGATTCAACCCACTGTGCTATTTTTGGCCGTTGAATTCAACGTTTCTGTTAGGTTAGGTGACGATTAATGACGTTTAGGATTTTTTTCCTTATTTTTAAAAAGCACAGAATTTTATGATTTGATTTTAATATTATGCCATCTCAATTTTCTGTCAAAGAAAAAAAGAAGAATCGCAGTGAAATACAAAAGGGGGAAGCAATTATATGATTTAATATTTTTTTCTAGCTATCTCTAAGTTTTTAGTGGAGTTTGAGTGTTTCGAGGTGGTTAAAAGTGTTTGTCTGCTTCTGGTGTTACGGTTAGTTTCGGCAGGGCGAACACCTTCTCTCTGTGCAATACTGCGTTGAGATGTGTGCAATGATTTTATTGTAGACGGCTTGTGGTGTAGGCCGTTTGATCTGATCTTGGTTTGACGTCATCCATGCGATGTGTTGGTCATCTAATGTTGGGGCTGTTAGATTTTGACATGTTTACACATTTGCCAATACGTTATTACTGTGGGGACCACTTGGACAGGGCCAACTTTTCGGGTCAAGTCCGGGATCATGGGATTCCGGGTGGAACAAAATTATTATTATTTGTTTCGTTGAAATTGTCGCCAATTTTATTTTTGGGTAGGCATTAAACGAATTAAAGATTCGAATCTCCGCCACTACTGCCATTCTGCTGTTTCTTGTACCTTTTGGTTGGCCTCATGCCCGTTCCCTCTTTTTGGGAGTCATCTGGGTACATTTCCGGACAGGGACAGCTTTGTCACAGGTGTCACAAGATTTTCCAACCGTCAAGGGCGGAAAAAGGGGTGGCTGCTATTGTTATGTTATTTCTTTAACTACATTATTAACCGGGTTCAAGTCACTGGGTCCTACTTCGATCATTTTGATCGGTTTTGGTATCAAGTCTACCTTTTTTTTTTTAGTAAGCTATTAATTTCAAAATCTTGGAAAATGCGACTCAAACTGGGGGTTGGTAATAACTAAGGCAATGTCAGTGGGTGTTAAAATAGAGGATTTTGGAGCTAAGAGTGATCTTAATAATTTGATTCATGTATCGTTTCATCTGTTTCTAGAGTAATTCAAATAACATTTTGGGACGATCAAGTCTGCCAAGATTGTTTCTGTTGCAAAGTCCTTGTTTACTATGACAATGCAAGGGAGTTTATTGTTTCTGGGGAACGTGAGATTTTATAGGATAAAGAATAGTGTAAGATTGAATTTTGATGACATGCTCCACCAGGACAGCAGGACTTCAATCCACTTACTAGACACCTACAACAATATGAAAATTTCTCATCATTTGTTCTCTTGAGTTGATATTGTTCTGACTCCATTTGTCTCTGTTTTCCCTCTATAATGCAGGATCTCAGGAAGTGCAGCCCATCAATGAAAATGTTGATATATGTTTCATCCACGAACAGTGCGAATCACGTCCTGCTCAAGTAAAGTTGACGAAGGGTTTCACAGCCAAGGAGCAAGTGAAGGGCCATATGGCGAGTTCTTTCTTTCAGAATTTACAGCATTCTTTCCTTACATAAAATGATATCCAGAGAGTTGATATCCTCTATAGTATGCGCTATTAAGGAAACGAAACAGAAGCCCGCTCTTACTGATTGGGATATTGCAACTGGCAGGTGAATGTCGTCAAAGGTTTAAAGTTATATGAGGATGTTTTCACTGATTCTGAGCTGTCTAAGTTGACTGACTTCGTTAATGAACTCCGTGCTGCTGGTCAGAATGGAGAACTCTCAGGTGACATTTCTCTCTGTGGTCCTCTAGCTCTAGGAATGCTAGTCAGCCTAACTTTCTGTCGCATTATCCAGCACAGTAAGCGATCCATATATTCCATCCGCTCAAATAATACTTCTGTTGTTTGATAACACTTCCCTTAAGAGGTTGTCTTTCAGGCTAGTTGTTAGTCTTATGCTTTTATGAGGATTTTCAATTGTTGAGATACAGCAATTAAAATTCAAACCAGTCGGATGCTTTCCTTGTGCTTCTATTATTGTCTTAAAATACATGATGACACTTTAGCAATTTAGTTTCTCACTTGAGTTGCATGTTATGACTCTGCCATTGAACACGTGATGGCAGTTTAGCAATTTGGTTTCTGTTAACTTGAGTTGCATGTTATGACAGTTCTTTTACAATATCAACTATCTTTGAGTAATTTCCTTCAGAACATGCCAATTGTTTCATACTACGAATCGCAGGTCAAAAAGCTGGTGATTGCAAAGAAGCAAATGGCACATTCATTGAATATTTTTCTTTTGAACTAACTGAACTGATATTGGTTTAGGGGACACTTTCATTTTGTTCAACAAGCAAATGAAAGGAAATAAGAGAGAGCTGATACAGTTTGGTGTTCCTATTTTTGGTCATATAAAAGAGGAAGCTGCCAATGGCAATCAAACGAGTAAGATCTCATAATAGGATTACTAATGGAACTTACGTACTCTTTCTTCTCTCCCGTAGGTTATTGTCTTTATGATATTTTGATTTTTTCATGTTCTACTTCAACTATCATGCTGTAAATTGTTTAAGATAGTGAATGATTGTTTTCTTTTTGTACGCTAGGTAGTATAGAACCGATTCCAGCTCTTCTCCGTAGTGTTATAGATCACTTGGTTCAATGGCGGCTTATACCAGAATACAAGAAACCAAATGGTTGCATTATTCACTTCTTTGATGAGGTATTACCGATTTTTCCATCTTGTTATGCCGTATTGTTGAGCTGGTCCATAAATTGAGTGGCATATCGAACCTTCCTTGATATTTGACCCTAGTCAATAGTATTATGACCGTTTGTTCGTTAAAGTGAATTGAATATCTTCTTTGAGGAGAATAAAGAAGTAACTTGGTATATGTTCTTTAATGCAGGATGAATTTTCTCAACCTTTCTTAAAGCCACCCCATTTGGACCAACCAGTCTCTACTATTCTCCTCTCTGAATCTACAATGGCTTTTGGACGAATTCTTGTGGGTGATAATGATGGAAATTACAGAGGTCCACTCATGCTATCACTGAAACAGGGGTAACTATTTTGAACTTAATCATTAATCTTTCATCAGTTACAGGGCTTCTATCTGGTACTCTGAAATAACTAGAAGCATCTTGCAGAAGAAGAATCTCAAATAGCTGGAAAATGGCTTAGTTTCCTCGTTTAGGTTTTGATCTGTAATGTAATTTAGTTAGCTATTTAGTCAGACTAAGTAGCATCTAGTTGCTTCCTACTGCATTCAACTAAGAGTACCAAACATGAACAGGCTTCGCGCTGAAAATTTTCACTTGATTGTTTATGATGTGTCTTCTCCTTGGAACGATATTGTAAAGATGAAACATGACACGATGTAAAAATTTTGCAGGTCACTTTTGGTAATGAGAGGAAACAGTGCAGATATGGCGAGGCATGTCATGTGCTCATCTGCAAACAAGAGGGTCAGCATCACATTTTTCAGAGTACGCCCTGATTCCAACCAAGGCCAGTCACCACCAACCAGTCCCATGGCTCTATGGCAACCAGGTACTGCGAGCCCATATGTGGTACCAAATGGAGCTTTCAATGGATATGACACAGTAGACACAATGACCAAATGGGGAGTCGTCCATACCTCTCCCATGGTGATGCTGGCTTCAGTGCGTCCCGTAGTTTTGAGTCCTAAAAGAATGCCTCGTGGCGGTACAGGAGTTTTCTTACCATGGACTGTAGGATCAAGAAGGCCTGCTAAGCATCTTCCTCCCCGCGCCCAAAAGGGACGTCTTCTTGCATTACCTTCTCCAGTTCAGACCCATGTAACGGAATCAATTTCTGAAACGGGTATCACTATTGAAGGAAAATGAAGTGGAGTCCCTTGAGGAAGTTTGTTGATGAATCAACAACATTCTGTTATGTGAAAAAAGTTCTCCTATTCTACAAACAAGGGTGAAGTGATGTTAGAAAAAGTTTGCCTTTTTTCCTGCTTGTTTTCCTTCCTTTCTCTGAGAAAAAGATTAGGTTCTAGTGCTGCTGATCAAATTATACATTTCTGCGATGCCAATCATGCAAGTCCCGAAGTGTAGTGGAGCTTCAAGTGTCGAGGATTGTGAATTAACTCTGAGGGAAGAATTTTGTATTATGTCATTTTTAATCTTTTAATAGACAGGCAACTTTGCGTTTTGGCCACTGCTTTTGTGAGTTACTGTAATTGTTCAAGGGAAGATAAAGATATCTGTTAATGCCTTGTGTCTAGAAGTTATAGTTATCATGTAGAAGAACAATTGCAGAATGCAAGATAGCCATGTTTTAGGAGTTGGATTACGTTATGCTTCCTTTTCTGACAGTAAATGTAACCCAGAAAATATGACATCTCCAGTGTCCTCTAAGGTTTCAGTTTGAATTAGAAGTTGCCGTAAACAGCATATTTGAAAATAGAAAACATCTCTTGGCAACATGGTTATATTAAAAGCAGCAGTGGCCTTCTTCAGAGAAATTGTGTACTCTACGATCAAACTTTGGGAGGCCTAGCATGCTAGAAATGCGCAGCTAAACAATAGGACCTACCAATACTAGTGAACAAATACAGAAAAGTAATAGGTAATCAACAGAAAGCTTGCTATTATAGACACATTTGTTTCAAATTCAATAATAAAGGTACAAAGAAATTATATTCTCACTTGCAAAGTGAAATGCAATACATTGATCAAGTAATTTCACAGAGGCTTCAAGCTTTAGTTGGCTCATCATCATCTTCATCTTCAATATCCCAACTCAAATCCTCCTCTTCTTCAGCAACACTCAGCCGCTTCTGTATATCAATCTTATTTGGACTTCCAGTCTGACCCGTTGGTCTCTTCTCGTCTATGCTGCTCAGGTCTTCAATCTCGTCCCATCCTAGATCCTCTTCCTCTGCCATTGATTGATGGCTTGACACCACTGAGAATTCACTATCTTTACAAGAATCCCCATTATCACCTTTCACCTTTACACCCACTTCCTCATCAGGCTTCAGTGGATTCTGTTCTTTACTCTTCTCCAACTCTATCTTCTCACTAACTACATTGTCACCACCACTAGTTGCACACCCTCCACTACCAACCTCTGTTTCACAACCCTCATTATCCACTGCCTTAACTTGATTTATGTCCTTAACTTCCGTATGCTTTTTGCTACTAGAGCTCTCATTTTCCTTACATCCTGAATCTTTTACGATTTTCTTCTCCTCTTTCTCGATCACTTCATCATCATCATCATCAACATCCCAACTCAAGTCCTCCTCTTCAGTGGATATCGCTCGTTTCACGAGATTAGCTCTCAAGTCCTCATCTTGCTTGAGCTTATAAACCCTGTAGTAATACCTAGACCAGAAAGTCTGCTCATCAACGCTGTTGGGTACAACCCTTTTGTACACACTCTCCACAGCTCCATTTTCTTCAATCAAGCTCCGACTCTCCTCTCGCTTCTCCTCCAACACAAACCCTAATCTCCACTTCCTGTACTCTTCCGAATCCTCCGGCTCCTCACAGTACGTGCTCACATCACCTTGAATCGCAAGCACCTGAGCATCAAATCGACTGTACGGCTTCGAATTCAAGCTATGTTGACTAATGCTTCTATTGACATTGTTATCAGCTGAATCCGATTCCTGATCTATGGCAAGCATAGTCTCCTTGCCATGAGAGATGATCTGAGCCGTTCCTTTCAATACGGAGCTACCAAGCTCGTCGATTGCCTGCCCTACATTTTCCAGCGAACCATGCGCCACCTCGATCTCCTTCCTCAGACCCGACCCAAATTCCCTTAGATCGCGACGGTAGGTCTCGATGACGGATTCTGATTTCGTGGTTAGGGTTCTGATCATACCTCCGAAGCTCCACCCGCCACCATCACGGACGGTTGGGTTATCCGGATTTTCGTCAGCAGATCCTGGGCTGTGGGGATCGGATTCGGATCTTGCCGAATCGGGTTCATCGGAAAATACAGACTTGAAGAAATCCATCGACGGGGTACGGACAGAAACGGAATTAGTGAAGATGTTGAGTTGAGTAGCTGTCGCGTCTTTTTGGGTATTCTGGAGCCCTCCGCCCTTGTTTCTTTCTTGGTATGATGCGCCGGGTATGAAGTGCGCACCATGGTGAGGTGTCAATTTCTGGGCCTAATTAGGTCGAGACGACAGACCCTATGAAAGGTTTGGGGCCCGGTTGATCGTGTAGGCCTAAATTGGATTTGGTAATTTTGATTTTCATTGGTGCTGGGTCACGTAGAAGAAAGATATCCTCGTTGTCCCAACAGAGGACTTGGGGTTGGTTTGGCAATGATTATTTGCTGTAGTTGTGGGATTCGGGAAATGAGAAACATGAAGCAAGGTAGGATTCCACTTCCACTTGTAATGCATGGTATCCTCAGCTTAGACTTGTCTATGATATTCCTCCTCCTATCTCTTGCAGCTTTTTACTAAAGCAGGTCTACAAATT
Source organism: Erythroxylum pelleterianum (assembly GCA_027563865.1). Classification (NCBI taxonomy): domain Eukaryota; kingdom Viridiplantae; phylum Streptophyta; class Magnoliopsida; order Malpighiales; family Erythroxylaceae; genus Erythroxylum; species Erythroxylum pelleterianum. Next base: position 15,560,684 of record JAOQMR010000009.1, on the reverse strand, counting down.
GAGACCCTTTTGAAAAGAAATCTCCACCAAATCGCAAAAAGGATGATTCCTTCCTTATCACGTTCTTTCTTTTTGTTACCCCAGTTTCCAAGGATAGAACAACTTATGGTGACCAATTGTTCAGATAAAACTCTACAATATCTGTTTTCTTTTACCCCATCATACTGTCTGTTATTTCTGTTCTTATCTGTTTAAACATGCAGAAGGAGACACAGTATCAACCTCCTGGCCTTTGCCAAAGGCTCATCAACTTCTTGATGAACACCATAGTTGCTCGCGGCCTCAAGCGCATTACTTGGGGTCAGGCAGCAACTCAAGTACCTGATGCTGATCCTGCCACCCAAAGAGCGGCTTCCGGTCTTAATGATGAAGAAAAGACATTCCATGAAGCGCAGGGATGGTCGGCAGATGATTTAGACTACCACGAAATCCAGGTTCATTTCTTCCATAATGAAGAAGAATTGGATCATTGGGTTCCTGTTGACAAAACCCCTTTCACAGAAGGAGAAGAGAGCGAATTGGTGGATGGAAACGCTGCGATGAATAGGAACAGAGTAGTGCGAGTGAAAGGTGGCGTAACAAATCAAAGCAAAGCCTCACAGGAGTCAGCAGCTCGTCGAGTTAAAGCCCCACGGGTCACAGAACCAAATATGACAACATCAGGAAGCGACCGTAAAAAGTCTGTCAGTATAAGAGATGGTGGTACAGTCGAAGACAGGGGCAAGGATAAAGGTAAGAGCATAGCAAGTGAAAGATTGGCCATAGCAAAAGAGCCAGAGAAACCCAGAGAGAGGATTCCGAGACATCTGTTCAGTGTGGCTTCAAATATTAACGAAAAATCAGATGAATTCATTAAGAGCAGGAAAGAAGCCATGAAAAGAAACTTTAGCATGGAACCGAGAAAGGGTTAAAATCTCATGGTGTTAGAGCTGCAATACATTGATTAAGTTTGCAGTTGAATTTGGTTTTAGATGTAATAAGTTCAGATTGGACGATCAACTAGTTTGTTCTTGTTAGTCTTAGAAAAGGATATCAGCTTTTCCTTGAACCTTTTGCTACTGCTTGTATGTTGTTTAAATCTAAATCCAACAATCGTGCGAGATTTGTAAATAAGTTCTCGAATTCTTAAAACATTTGAGAGAAAAACTCAAAACTGGAATTCAGAAATATGTAACATGGCACTAGACATGTTCAGGCAATGCAAAATAAGCTGAACATTGCAGACAAAGCATTGTCGGTCGATAATTTCCAACAGAACTGGAAAGATCCATGCTCTAACCAACAACGATATATATCAGTTAAAGAAACCTTCAAGCGCCCATTTCATTAAGTACCAAAAGGACAGGGAAAAAAAAAAGAACCAAAAAAGGAAAAGAAAAACCCACTAGAAAAACCTTCTCTTTCCTGTCTGCTGCTGTTAATTTTCTGCGTGGAAGAATGGTAAAGCAACTACTCAATTTATGTTAATTGAATCAATATAAAAGCACATCTTCCTTGTTCTTTCGTCAACCCCAGAAAATGAAGGAAAGATCATGTTTTTAATCAAAGAAATCTTCTCTTCTTCCCCTTCTTTTATTTAACTTTTTTGTTTTAACCTTTCTTATGCTATCTCGTCCCATCTTCCCCATGTCTAATGCTTTCATCCTTCATTCTTCTAAGGAATGTGATGAAGAGCGATAGAGATCATAAGGAGCCCAAAGATGATCCACTGCGCAAGGTTTTCTCGAATCAAGCCTCAACCATGGCTTCCCTTTTCCACTCCAATGAAGCAAGCTAATAGGACCAGGATGTAAACTCCTACACTTCCCTTCAATATTATCACCTCCTAAGCCATGTTGGTTCCATCTATGATCCACAGCTTTTATGTTTCCAGCCAAAACCAATAGAAATGGTGGCAATGACCCCAAATGGTATATTCTCTTCTGCTTTTGCATTCCCATCCACTCCTCAACTTTCAATGAATATTCCCCTTCCCTCCATTTCTCCACATCCAAAACCATAACCCCCGTGTTAAAATAACAAGGTGTCCTTCCCTCAAAAGTCTTGGCCAAGACAGGATCGAACCAGAACACCTCTGTGAAGTATTTGGTGAAATTTGCATGGCAATATTCTGGTGCAGCCAAAACTTTGTCCGCTAAATCAACGTCCCATAGTTTTTGAATATCATCAACAACGACAAGATCAGAGTCCAAGTATATAACTCGTTTGACATTAGGTGGGATAACGTCTGCTAGGTAAATTCTAGCATAGTTGAGAGGTTGGTCCAATGCCTGACGGATGGATTTAGAGATTTTGCCACGAACACGGTTGGAGTCAAACCTGTAGATATTGAAGTTGAGGTAAGGGAAGGTGGACTTGATGCTGGTAAACACCTCAGACTCAAAACGTGCAGAGAGAAAGTGGAATTCAACATTTTCGGGACACGTTGAATGCTGAAGAATAGACAAAACTGCAGCCATCGTGCCTCTAAGGTAATTTGCATCAAGGGTCATGGCAACATAGATTCTATTTGTCCCGCAGGAGTCTCCATTGCGAAAAGCTGGAGCTTCCCGGAATATGGGGACATTTGGGGACGGTTTTTGGATTACATCAACACGGATTCCTCCCAAGGAGGAGGAGGAAGAGGATAAAGCTGTGACCAGATAGGAGGTCGGTGAACACAAGACAAGGATGATAAGAGACAGGAGGCCATGGAAGAGAGGTAGAAGGGTCCAAGAGGCCATCCTGTCCTAATAATAAGGGGAAGGTATGAAGTTGAGGGTAGATGGTGATTAGGGAAGAAGAGTAGCATTGGCCATTGTTAGGCCAGTTAAGAGAAGGTTTAGGACAACCAACACTAACGATTGGGGTTGGTAGGATTGTGAAGAAGAGAAGATTCCTCGGAGGAGGAGAGAGCCCCATGTAATGCCCCTCTCCTTGTAATAACGAAAGCATAACACCCCTTGTCTTACGAGCTCAAATCCTCTGTCGAACCATACGGTATCTAATGGTGTCTAATGCCCAAACGACGTCATTTGGGCATTAAATTTTCTCCTCTAATGCACAGATATCAGGCGCCTGTTGTTCAGCTTGTGGCGTAAAGCTCAAGCCACTTTTATATTTAAATACTATATTTACTATTTCGTGTACTGCAAAAGACGCTGAATACATATTATTATAAATACATATAATAATTGTATGTATTAATTATTACTTGCATGTAT
>JAOQMR010000009.1:15518038-15534016 GCA_027563865.1 Erythroxylum pelleterianum | reverse complement strand
AAGAACGTTACAAGACTGCATTCTGCATTCCCAATGCTCAGTACCAATGGACTGTGATGCCCTTTGGATTAAAGGTTACACCAAACTTTCGTCAAATTTTTAATTATAGCCCGAATTTTAAAAGTAGTCATAAAATGCCTAAACTTTTAATTTTTTTCAATTCTAAACCGAACTTCAAAAAATAGCAATAAAATACTCAAATTTTCAATTTTTTCTAATTCTAGCCCGATGTTAGTGTTTATGTTAAGTTTACTAACGTGATTTGCCACGTGTTTCAAAAACCTTAACTATTAATATATGTCAGCCAAAATTAACACAACAAATGAAAATTAATGAAATGATGTCATTTAATCATATAATTAAAACAACATCTTTGTTTAAAAATGATCTAAATCAGATTACGAAGCCTCGACGACCTTACGCTTTGATTTCAATTTTTTCCTTTGTTTTCTGTTTGTTCTCTCGACAGCCTCATCCCTTCGATTTTTAGGTTACACAACCCCAACGCCCTCACACTAAGTGCATCAGGAGAACGAACTGAAAACGAAAAGCTTATTGGTATAGTATGTTATAATATGAGAGTAGTTTGAGGCATCAGAAGAACTAATAGAAATCAAATGGCTGAGGGTATGGGGAGAACAACAAATAACGTCGGGCTAGAATTGAAGAAATTGAAAGTTTGAGCATTTTATTGCCACTTTTTAAATTTTGAGTTAAAATTAAAAAAAATTGGAAGTTTGGGAATTTTATTGCTATTTTTTAAAGTTTGGGCTATAATTGAAAAATTAAAGAAAGTTTGGGCTTTTTTTTATAATTAACCCATATATGTATACATATATATACATCTATATATGTATATATATACATCTATATATGTATATACATATATATACATCTATATATGTATATACATATATATATATATATATATATATATATATGTATATATATATGATAATTGTTAGAACAAGGATATTGAAAAGAAATTTGGGAAAGTGAAGTGGAAGTGGACTTAGAAGAAATGAAGCTTTCTATTATAAACTCTTTTTATTTTTTTGCTTTATTTACAATGCGAGACCTATCCCCTTTTGATAAGAGATATGGAAGAGTTTTAAATTCAACTCCTATCTACTTATATTTAATACTTCTTCCAATTTCCATTATTTAATACAACATTCACCTCACTTCTAACTATTAGATAATACCAGATAGTAGACTTTAGATAATGGACCAAAATGTAGTTCACAGTCTACAAAGATAATGGATTAAGGCTTAATAGTTTTGGGCCTATAATTTAAGTTTATTTTTCTAACATTCCCCTTTAAACTTATTTGTTTTGTGACTCCAAACATGCTTCTTAATCTTTAAAAGTCTCTTTGCTTAAGTGGCTTGGTAAGGATATCGATAATTTGATTTCCAGATCTTGCAAACTTCAAGTAGACCTCCTTCTTTATAATGTATTCCCTTATAAAATGATAATGTATAACTATATGCTTACTTCTTTCATGAGAGACTAGATTCTTTGCTAAAGTTAGTGCAAATTTGTTGTCAATATAGATCTTAGTTGGTTCTTCTATAGTTGTTGGGCTCCTTCATAAAACTCCTTAGCTATAGTGCATGACAAAATTATGAAATAGCTATAACATATTCAGCTTCACAAGTAGACAGTGTGACAATTGGTTGCTTCTTTGAACTTTATGTGAAAGTTGAATTTTCCCAAAATAATAAACACTCGCTAGTACTCTTGCGATCATTGATGTTTCCTACCCAATCACTATTCAATTAGCTTAAACTTATTTGTAAGCATATAGGATCCCACAATTTAGAGTGCCTTTGATATAGCGTAGAATTCTCTTAGCAACTTTCAAATGAGTTGTTCTTGGAGTTTTGGTGAGACACCTTAAACTTAAACTTCCAACCATACTTTTATAGAGTGTTGAATTCACCATTTCTCTTTCGATTTTCTTAGACAACTTTGATCTACATTCTACGAGTGTAGTGATTGGCTTACAATTCTCCATATTGAATTTCTTGAGTGTTTCTGTGGCATATCTTTCTTGTAAAATGAAAATTCCTTCATCCGTTTTCTTTACTTCAATATCAAGATAGTAGCTTATAAGGCCAATGTCAATCATTTCAAATTCCTTAGTTATTGTCTTCTCAAATTCTTCAAATATCTTTAAATTATTTCTGGTGAAGATTAAATCATCCACATACAAACATACGAGTGATATATCTTCCTTCTCATGCTTGGAGTAGAGAGCATACTTATGAGAGCACTTTGAGAAATCATTTTCTTGAAAATAACGATCTATACGACTGTACCAAGCTCTCGAAGTTTGTTTAAGTCATAAAGAGCCTTTTTAACTTCAGAACTATGTCACTTTGCCTCTTCCCTTCATATCCCATTAGCTAAATGAGTTGTTGAAGCTCTCAAAATTAATTCTGATTCATTAAACTCTTATAGTAGTTGTGGAACTAGGCCAAATCTCAAGAGAACTAAAAACTAGTTTCTTGATTTTAATAAACAAATTGGGATTTATGATTAATTGAATAATGAACTAAAATTAATAATGAATAAAAAGAATAAACTAAATATAAAAATGAGAAATTCAAATTTACTTATCTCTGATTCAAGGGAAGATCTCATCCAATAGTAACTTTGATCACTGGTCTAAAAAGAATAATTTTTACAGTTCAAATAGTTAGTTTAAAACCTATTATGATAGTCATAATAAGCCTCAAATTTTTCTAAATTAGTTTGTTTAACCCAATAATTTAAACCAAAACTTACCATAAATTGATTGAGCATAACAACATTTCATATCAATTAAATGATACCAATAAACTTAATGAAAAAGAATAAACTCTAAATTAAATAATTAAGATAGCTGTAACTATCTAATTTAGTTTTATTATTCCTCATAAGTAAAATATGCAAATTCATAAATAGCCTATTTGCTACTTATACCAATTATTCATCATAATTACAAAGGGTTAATTACTAAAAAAAACCTAAACTTTTGTTAATTTTTTAATTATAGCCCAATTTTTAAAAAGTAGCAATGCCCAAACTTTTAATTTTTTTTCAATTATAGCCTAAACTTCAAACAATACCGATAAAATGCTCAAACTTTAAATTTTTTTCAATTATGGCCCGATGTTAGTGTTTTTGTTAAATTTGCTGGCGTTACTTGTCACGTTTTTCAGAAACCTTAACTATTAATACATGTTAGTCAAAATTAACACAACAAATAAAGATTAATAAAACGATGTCGTTTAATCATATAATTAAAAGGACATCGTTGTTTAAAAATGACCTAGATCAGATTACACAGTCTTGACGACCTTACGCTTTGATTTCAAAATTTCTCTTCATGTTTAGTTTGTTCTTTTGATACCCTCACCCTTCGATTTTTAGATTATGCACCCCCGATGTCCTCACTCTAAGGGCATCAGGAGAACCAACTAAAAATGAAGAGCTTACTGGTGCAGTACGTTATAATGTGGGAGTAGTTTGGGACATTAGAAGAGCAAACAGAAAACAAAGGATTGAGGGTATCGAGAGAACAATAGATAACGTTGGGTTAGAATTGAAAAAAATTGAAAGTTTGAGCATTTTATTGTCACTTTTTGAAGTTTAGGCTAGAATTGACAAAAATTAAAAGTGTGAGCATTTATTGTTGCCTTTTAAAGTTTGGGCTATAATTGAAAAGTTGACAAAAGTTTGAGCACTTTTTTGTAATTAACCCTACTTACAAATCACTGAATTCGTAGATAGCTAATATAGAATTTGTTACAAATTACTGAATTCGTAATTAATCTAACAAATTACATATAGAATTTGTTAGATTAATTAATATTGATTGCTCATAAAATAAATGAACACAAAACATGAAATAGTTAAATTAAAATAAAAATTAAGGTTTAGAATAAAATCTTACAAAGTTATAACTAAAGTTTTGAATTCCCTTGAATAAAAAATTTTTAGATTTAGACACTCATGGCTTTAGTTCCACCACAAAATAGAAGAAAGAAGAAGAGTAAATAAAAGAAAGACAAAAAGGAAAAATGGAGAGAGTGTATGTAATGTTTTCTTCTTCTTTTCCTACCCAAAAGCTCAACTTCTATCAATATGCTAGAGATATCTTTTAAATAAACCAAAATCCCTACATAATAAGGCTAGGAATAAGTCTCTTAATTAAACTGAAACTCTTGGAGAGAATTTGGCTTCGGCATAATCTCGCCTTATCTACTGCAACAATCCTGTCATCTTTTTCCAGAATTCATGGTTTTAACAAATAGTGATCCAATTTGGTGTTTCAAGCCAAATTTGATTCAATCTCTACTTATTACCTCCTAAAACAAATAATAATAATAATTTTACCAATTAAGCACCAAAATCAATTCAAAACAAAAGAAATAAGCCCAATTAATATAATCAAATTACAACTTATCAAATTCTCCCACACCACATTCATTTCCTTAAGCATACATCAATTTAATACATCAATCATTCTCATAACAACCTCTCATCTTGTTCAGTATTATCCAAAAATATCCCAAAAGCTAATACACATTAACAGTTTAAGATATAATAGAAATTGAGAGAACAAACACTCATATGACAAACTTTTAGAATGAAAATATATCATTTCATTAATTTCACCAAAATAAAATGAAACAAGACTTGACACCCTCTAATGGATTTCACTCTAGACACTTTCAAAGTTCATTAATCTCTTAAATTAAAGTATAGCGAGTTATTTCCATAAGTTTGATAATGAATCATATCTCTACTACTAACAAAATTTAATTTAATGCATAAATCAAAAGGGACTTGATAAGGGTTATAACGTGACTTAGGTAAACGTATGATAGAAAGAATTTTTAAGCTAAAAAAATTAAAGGAAATCATACAACTTATCCACACATTTTTTAACTCAAATCAGTCCCAAAATTCACTTGATTCAAATATCATCATTTTCAATCAACTTGTCATTTTTTCTTTTTTTTTTTAACAAGAACATCAAAGAGTGGATTTTTTCCCTGTTTTTTTAACTATACTTCTCCCCCATTCTATAGAAAATGAAAAAATCAAAACAATAAAACTTGAATAAACTAACTTACTTTTCATAGAAATAGTCAAAATTCAATGCAAATAAGCTTTATACAATTCATTCAATTTAGGAGCTCAAAATTATTAAGGACATCAAAAAATTAAAGAACGATAAAAGTGGCTTGTAATAGGGTTAATATTCAAGAAAAGAAAGGTAAACCCTCAAACTGGTCCTTTAGTGGTAAAAATTAAGGTAGACTTATAATGTAAATGGCCCTATCATCTCCATGTATAAATTCAAGAAAATATAGTCTCAAAATGTATTCTAAAGCAAGTTCTAACATAAATAAGTCATGTTTAATAATTCACACCAGAAAGAAAAATATATGAGCATAAATGTGATAAATTGCTCTTAGGCTAAAAAGCTCATATGGGTATCAAAATGCATCAAGTCTTGCACATTTTTATTCAATAAAACTGATGAGATACTTTAAGTTATTTATTGAAAAACAATAATCACGCTCATCTCTCTTATACATTAAAACACAAACAAAAAATGTATCATAACTTAAGGACTATTTCTAGACGACAGGCTACCATGTTGAATAATCAACATATGAATCATAGTATTCATGAGTCCAAGCACAAATCACATATTTCATCATGGTATATGCTCTCATTCTCTGCTTCCTCTTCTCCACACCTAAATCATACATTGTCTTTAATATATTCATAAGATACTCACCTTCCATAAAATTAATCAACATAAAATAAATTAGAGATTAGAAAACTCCCATGAGTTGTGAGTATTTGAAACAAAATGTAATACCGTGTGCGTAAATATAAAGGTGTTATGTGACACATCACATAATTGTCTCTTTTATTTCTTAATCAATCTAATTCTTTGACTATCCAAACACACTTTCGATTGGTACTAATGGTAAGTATAGTCTCAAATTAGTTTTTATCAATTAGATTCATCATAAAGTTAGCTCTTATCGTTGTTCTATCGATGCCTTTTTATTTATCCTTTAGCTATGACAACTGTAAATAATTACAATAATCATGAATAATAACTAGAGTAATTAATTAATAACTAAATTTGAAGTATTAAGATTCAAAACCAAAATAGAAAATGAAAAATTGACAATGAATCAAAAAAAGTTTACAATGATGCTTGTGGATTGTTTGTTTGCCTAATGAAAGAGTTTTTGCTTGGTATGGCATAATTTTTCTATAGTTATTGAACACATGTTAGGTGGAGAAGCTGGACTGGTGTGGAAGAGTGTAATGGAACATGTGGCTGCTAAACTCGGGTGTATGCTACTCACTAGTTTTCAGCCATAAACATCGCTCTGAAGATGAAGCAAAACAACGCCAATTTATGCTTCTGTTTCTTATAAAATAAAACGACGTTGTTCTACAACTAGTGTAAAATGATGTCATTTTACATTAGGTTTATCATTCTCATTTCTTTTCTTCCCCTCCCCACCACACTTCTCTCTCTAGTCTCTCAGCAACACTGTCAACCCTCACTATCACTCACCCCTTCATCGCACCAGGCGTCACTTGCCAGCCCTTAGTCTTCTAGCCACAGTCGCCCCTTCTCCTTACCGCCCCTCCAATAGCTCTTTTCCAATGTTGCCCCACCTTATCGGCCACCACGCATTTGTGTTTTTTGACTTCTTTGCCACGCTCCCAAAAAGGTAAAATACCTTTTTTGTATTCTAATTTTGATTAAAGATTGAATTTATAAAATACTAGAATTTTTGGGATTGTTGTCATCGGCAAGATGTTTCTGCAGACTTCCACGATCACTAACATAGGCGTGTATGTGATCGTATAAGTCACTACGAGTTTTGCAGATTTATATGGTCACAGACATATATGAAGACGAGAAACTCCAATCTCTAGTCTTCATAGTCCACTCTCAGTCTTTCACAATTCTAGAGTCTAGACTGCTAGTCCAGAACATTATTTCATGACTTTATCTTATTTTTTTTGTAAATTGTATCATTACAAATTTTTGGTTAATTTAAAATTTTTAGTAAATTATTTTTGTAAAGTATGTCATTAATTTATGAATTTTATTCATAACTTCAATTAATTGAATTAGTTACTTTAATTATAATCTTTTTCTTTCATTTACTATAATCTTATCCCCTTTTATTAATAAATTTGATTTCATTTTATTCATTTGATTACTAAATGTATGTTTTAGATATTCGTTCATTATAAAATCTCAATTTTTATTAATCATAAGAAATTTGTAACTTTAATTAATTGAATTAATCACTTAATTATAATTTTTCTTTCATTTCCTACAATCTTATCCTCCTTTATTAATGAATTTAATTTCATCTTATTCATTTTATCAATATATGTACATTTTATATATTCATTCATATAAAATCTCAGTTTTTATTAATCAATTTAAATTTATAACTTCAGTTAATTGCATTTATTACTTTAATTATAATATTTTCTTTCATTTCCTATAATAATAACCTCCTTCATTTTGAATTTAGTTTCATCTTTTTCATTTTATCAACATATGTATGTTTTATATATTCATTCATTATGAAATCTCAAATTTTATTAATCAATTGAAATTTTAACTTCAATTAATTGAATTGATCATTTTAATTGTAATCTTTTTCTTCTATTTCCTATTATCCTATTCTCCATTATTGAATTTAGTTTCATCTTATTCATTTTATCAATATATGTACATTTTATATATTCATTCATTATAAATTCTCAATTTGTATTAATCAATTAAAATTCATAACTTCAATTAATTGAATTGATCCATTTAATTATAATACATTTCTTTCATTTGTTATCCTCTTGCATTAATGAAATTACTTTCATCTTATTCATTTGATCAATATATGTATGTTTTATATATTCATTCATTATAAAAACTCAATTTTTATTAATCAATTGAAGCTTTTAACTTTAATTAATTGAATTGATTACTTTAACTATAATTTCTTTCTTTCATTTCATATAATCATATCCTCAATTAATGAATTTAGTTTCATTTTATTCATTTGATCAATATATATACATTTCATATATTCATTTATTATAAAATCTCAATGTTTATTAATCAGTTGAAATTCGTAACTTCAATTAATTGAATTGATTCCTTTAATTATAATATTTTTCTTTCATTTCCTATGATCATATCCTCCTTCATTAATGAATTTGGTATTCATTTTATCAATATGTACGTTTTATATATTCATTCATTATAAAATCTCAATTTTTATTAATCAATTAAAATTCGTAACTTCAATTAATTGAATTGAACACCTTAATTATAATATTTTTCTTTCATTTCCTATAATCATATCCTCTTTAATTAATGAATTTGATTTCATCTTATTCATTTGATCAATATATGTACATTTCATACATTCATGAATTATGAAATCTCAATATTTTATTAATCAATTGAAATTCATAACTTTAATTAAATGAATTGATCACTTTAATTATATTCTTTTTCTTTCATTTCCTATAATCCTATCCTTCTTCAATAAAAAAATTAATTTAATAAAAATTCAATTAAATAAATTCAATTAAAATTTTCAAAAAAATAAAAAAGAAACATAAGTAGGGCTTGGCCCGTGCCCGGCTTAGCCCACTGCCATCTCCAGTTGGTAGACTTCTTTTGTTTGTTGGTGAGTTATGACTAGTTGTTGCTAATGGAGCTCGCCTGATTGATGGACGTGTGCTATCAGACGCTTACTGGTGGATTACTGAACACATGCATGATTAGAGATAAGCAACATGTGAAGAACCTGGAAAAATAAAAGAAGCAAGTTAATGTTTTGTTATTTTCTTTTTTATATCTTAAAATTTTAATGTTTTATTTATTTGTTTGTTTATTTATTTAAAAATAATTAATTCCTTAAAATAAAACAGTTTGCTAATATTTGTAAGGCCTTATGTATTTTAGTAATCTGAAATGTAAAGGATTAAATTCCAAAGTTTTAAGTTTTGCAAGGCATGATGTCACCTTATTCATTTTAACATTCTGGAATTAAAGAACTGTTACCCTAAAATTGAGTTAGATAAGGCATGATCTCGCCTAAAGAATTTTAACATTCTGGAACTTTAGGTCTTTTATCCTGAAAACTTAATTGTATAAGACGTGATCTTGTCTCATGAATTTGGGTATTCTGGAATTTAAGGGATTCAATTTCAAAAGGTTGAGTTACATAAGTTGTGACTTTGCCTTATGAAATTTAGTATTTTTCCCAAAAGACCAAATGATTCCTTAAACTAACAAAGCAACTACACAAAAGGAAGCATATTATGCCTATAAATAATTGAAATAAAACTAATAAAAATCAGCATATTTGGGTTACCTCCCAAAGAGCACAATCGTTCAACGTCATCATGTTTGACAAGGCTTTTTCTTCTCAATCTTCTATGTATTAAAGAAATGCAAAATCAATATCTATCAAACTTGAAACTATCATATCCACGTAAATGATTTTAGTCTATGTATATTTAGCTTAAAGTCTTTTCTGTATTTAAACTCTTTATTTCCACTACACAATAAGGTAATACATTAGTGATAACCAAAGGACCAATCTATCTAGAATTTAACATACCTAGCATAAGCTTTAATCGAGAATTATATAATAACACTTTCTTTCCTACCTCAAATTGCTTCCTTACTATCATATTATCATGGAATAATTTGGTTTTCTCTTTGTAAATTCTCAAATTCTGGCAAGTGTCCAACCTTAGTTCTTCTAGTTCTTGCAATTGCAATTTCTTTGCCTCCCCAACTTTTTCTAAATCCATATTGCAACATTACACTACCTAATAAGCTTTATTTTCAATATTCATCGATAAATAACAAGTTTTACCACAAAAACTAATCGGTAAAGAGACATTTCTGTTAGTGTTTTGTAGGTTGTGTAGTACGCCCAAAGAGCATCGCCTAGACGTAAACTCCAACCCTTTCTTCCCAGATTTACTATCTTTTTCTAAAATAGATTTCACCTCTCTATTTGATACTTATGCTTATCCATTTGTTTGAAGATGATACCACTCAATAATGCACCCTATACTTTTTAAATAAAGTTGTCATTGTCATTTGGCATCTTTCTTCTTATCCTTTATTTAACCTTCTAAAGAGGATTTCAGGTAATGACTCTTCTTCAAATAAATAGATATATTTTAGGTGATTAATTAAGACTTTTAATTCCATCTCCAAAGCCTGAAAAATATATGGTAACATTAAATAAATTGAAAATGATTTTTTCTATTATAGTAATTTCAGTATTTAAGACATAGGATGGAGAAGAGTTTGTAAGAACTCCATGGGATGCTCAAGATCGCTAAAAATGACATGAAGAAAGGAGTTTCCATGTCTAGGTGGTTCAGGAGGGAGGGAATAAGATAAAGAAAGGCAGGAACAAGCCTAAACTTAAGAAAAAGGGAAAAGATAACAAAGGGAAGGCTCAAGTGGTGACTTCAAGCAATCTCAAGCCCAAAACCCCTTTCACTGTCGAGTGCTTTTATTGTAAAGGCAAATGACATTGGAAGAAAAATTGTCACAGATACCTCAAAGACTTGAAGAGTAGAAAGATTTCATCTTCTTCTTTAGGTATATATGTTATTGAGATTCACCTTGCTACCTCTATTTCTGATTGAGTATTGGATACCTGATCTTGTGCTCATGTTTGTTCAAGTATGCAGGCAATAAAGGATATGAGGATGCTTGGAAAGGGCAAAGTGTAGCTGTGCGTTGGGAATGGTGTAAGTGTTGCAATCATTGTTGTTGGGTGTGTTGAGTTGCATTTGCCCAGTGGGTTTGTAATGGAACTTAAATGTGTCTATTTTTTCGTCCATCTCTCGAAACATTATCTCCATTTATTTTTTGGACAATGATGGTTACTCCTTTACCATCTCAAATGGATCTTATTCGATTTATAGAGATGGCTTGTTTTATGGATCTTCTTATGTTAAGAATGGACTATACTTACTTGAGATGGATAAATAAGTCCTTAATGTTAATAACAAAAGACTCAAGACTTGTCATGAAAGTACTACTCTCATATGGCATTGTCACTTAGGTCATATAAATGAGAAGTACATCAAGAAATTGAAAGAAGTAAGACTTCTTGGTCAATTCGATTTGGAATCGATTGGGACATGCGAATCTTGTCTACTTGGAAAAATGCCCAAGATACCCTTCATCGAGAAAGGTAAGAGGGTAAGTGATTTATTTTGTCTAATACATAGTTATGTATATGGACCAATAATTTCCAATGCTCTAGGTGGTTTTCAATACTTCATCACGTTTATTGATGATTTCAATAGATATGGTTATGTTTATTTAATGAGATATAAGTCTGAATCTTTTGAAAAGTTCAATTTAAGAATGAAGTTGAGAACCAACTCGATAAGAAAATTAAAGTCTTTCAATCAGATCGAGGAGGTGAATACTTGAGTCATAAGCTTGGTGCTTATCTTAGAGAGTGTGGGATCGTCTCACAACTCTCCCCTCCTGGAATGCCACAATGGAATGGTGTTTCTGAGAGGTAGAGTTGAACTTTATTAGAGATAGTTAGATCTATGATGATTTAAACCAAACTTCCAATCTTATTTTGGGGATATACGCTTGAAACCGATGCATTCACACTAAACAGGGTTCCATCAAAGTCCGTAGAAAGGACACCATATAAGATATAGTTTGACAAAGTGCCTAACATGTCTTTTCTAAAATTTTGGGGTTGCAAGACACATGTCAAACATTTAACATCTAACAAGCTTGGTCCTAAATTAGACAAGTGCTTCTTTGTAGGATATCCTAAGGAAACTAAAAGATACTACTTCTATCACAAGTCAGAGAATAAAGTATTTGTTGCTTAACACGGTGTCTTCTTAGAGAAAGAGTTTCTCACAAGAGGAAGTAGTGGAAGTAATGTTAGACTTGAAATTCAGGAAACAATACAAGATAACTAGGCCAATGGGAGCCACATTGACCCACCCCTAGATGCTTTTGTTAGTAAGAGTCAAATACAACCAACTTAACAAGTGGTTGTGGAAGAGGCTCATAACCTGCATCCAACTTAATTGACACAACTTAAAGTTAAACCTAAGCCACAAGAAGTTATGGAAGAAGGTCAACCAAAAGTACTTCTGCTGTGAAGGTCAACTAGGGTAGTCTGTGCACCTGAGAGGTATACGGAACTGTACAAGGTGACGGTGTTAGACATCAAAGATCCATTGATTTATAAGAAAGTAACGGAAAGGCCAGACTCTGATGAATGGCTTAAAGCCATAAAATCTAAGATACAATCCATATATGACAACCAAGTTTGGAACTTGGTTGATCTTCCTATTGGGGTAAATCCATTGAAAACATGTGGGTTTTCTAAAAGAATAGAGACATAGATGAAAATTTGACTACTTACAAAGCACGACTGGTTGCGAAAGGTTTTAGACAGATTCAAGGAGTTGATTATGATGAGACCTTCTTGCCTGTGGCTATGTTTAAGTTAATTAGGATCCTTCTAGCAATTGTCGCTTTTCATTATTATGAAATATGAAAAATGGATGTCAAAACCACCTTTCTAAATGGGGATTTAGAAGAGGACGTGTATATGACACAGCTAGAAGGTTTTGTGGATCTAAAAGTTGCTAAGAAGGTGTGCAAGCTTAAAATATCCATTTATGGATTGAAGCAAGCATCATGAAGTTGGAATAAGCGCTTTGACAAAGAGATCAAAAGGTTTGATTTTGTCAAGTGCAAAGAATAACCTTGTGTGTACAAAAAGATTAATGGGAATGCAATAGTCTTCCTAGTGTTATAAGTGGATGACAAACTTCTCATTGGGAATGACATTCCTTTGTTGGAGTTCGTCAAGTCCTCATTGATGAAGGTATTGTCAATGAAGGATTTGGGCGAGGTTGCCTATATCTTAGGCATTAAGATCTATGGAGATAGATCTAAGAGGCTTATTGGATTAAGCCAGAGTATATATATTGACAAAGTGTTGAAGAGGTTCAATATACAGGATGCTAAGAAAGGTTTCTTGCCTATGTTACATGGTATTCATCTCAGTAAGAACCAGTGTCCTTTGACACCTGGTGAGCTGGATGAGATGAGTAGAGTTTCATATGCTTCGTTAATTGGCTCTATCATATATGCCATGATATGCACTCACCCTGATGTATCATACATTTTGAGTATGACCAGCAGATACCAGGCTTAACACATTGAACTGCGGTCAAGAATATCCTCAAGTACTTAAAGAGGTCTAAGGATATGTTCCTTGTCTATAGCAGGGATTCTGAGCTCGTTGTAAGGGGTTACACCGATGCTAGTTTCCAGACCAACGTAATGATATGAGATCACAATCGAGTATGTGTTCATCCTTAATGGAGGAGCTGTGAGCTGGGAGAGTTCCAAACGAGAGATCACAACTAATTCCACCACCGAGGATGAATACATAACTACTTCTGAAGCGACCAAAGAGGGATATTAGGTCAAGAAGTTCATCTCCGAACCTGATGTAGTTCCTAGTGTCACTGGACCAATTGAGCTTTATTGTGATAACAATGGAGCTATTGCCTAGGCAAAGGAACCTAGGTCACACCAAAGGTCTAAGCAAGTTCTATGACGATATCACCTCATACGAGAGATCGTAGAGAGGGGTGATGTAAAGGTTTGCATAGTTGATTCAATCGGGAACACAACTGACCCATTGATAAAACCTCTTTCTCAAGCCAAACACGTAGTTCACATTGCATCAATGGGTATTAGATACATTGGTGATTGGCTTTGAGTATACTTTTCTTTAGGCATAAATTTGTATTTTGTTTATGAGGCTATACTTGTTTAGAGCTCTTATGCATAGAGATGTATTTGGATTGAATCTAGTTCAAGTGGAAGATTGTTAGCGTTATGATCTAGAAGCCAATCATTAGATGGTTGTATTCTAACAGTTATGTTTATGAATTGGATGGTTTATATCATTTTATTTCATGAGTTTTCATTATTTATGGATTATTCGAGTTAAAGACTCAGATTGTAAAACTTTGTAATGGAAAATAATGATTACTCTGAAATGTTGCTAATCTTGGTAATTAATATGGAATATTAATTGGCCACTAAAAGATTAGTGTGTAGATTAAATGATGGTAATGTTCTACAAGCCATTTAATAAGGAGTTATCCATTTAATCACACAGATTCATAACAGAGATTATGGTATTCGGCAGACCCTAAATGAAACATTATTAGGATTGTGTTTATATCATTAATGTTTCATACGTGTCTTGAATTCTATGGTATGAGATGTTCATTTTATTACACGAGAACTATTTATTTGTTGGCATTGTCTAACGCTAACAGTAACAGGTAGATATACAGATAATACCACAGTATCCATAACTTATGTAGAGGATAAATGTTCATCAAGAATACTGTTTTCCCTAGTATATGATATGAGTGATAATTTCTATGGGCCTTTGATAAAGTAATATTGTATGCATGCAATATGATTAAGGAGTTAATTATATTTACGATTTACTTTGGAAATCAAGAAAGAGTTAATTGGTAAGAATGATATATTCCAATCTTGTATTTATTCAGGATATTATGAGACAAGATAATTGACAAGGGAAATTATTGCTTTGGATCATGGTTTGTGTACGATACTTATCATCTTTGTCATTTGAGTAATTATAATGTATTTTACTAGATACCGCTTATAATGTATAGAATTAAAAGGGTTTTTAATTATATTGTCAACATGACATAGATCCCAATGGGTCACACTAGAAAAGATTGGTTTTTAATTATATTGTCAACATAACATAGATCCCAATGGGTTACACCATAAAAGATTTGATTAGAAAAGGAAAATTATTCTAGTATATCATACGGAGATATGAATATGACGATAAGATTAATTATAAGTGTTATAATTATTTTGGTCATCATATGGTATTAGAATAAATGTTATTAGATAACAAATTTAATCCCAGATAAATTTGTTTGATACGTATGACGTGTTATATAAATTTATTGCTCAACAAAATAATGCATATAATTATATGGCATAGTTATATGGCAATTGGGTCAAATGTTTAAATTATTTTGAAATATGAGATAAATGGAAAAGTGGCTTTTCAAAAGAAAATTCACGTGGCTAACCTTGTAAGAACATGAGCTATCCATGAAATGAACATAAAGATGTGTTTAAAGCCTTATGACTAAGTTACCCCTTTTACTTTGTTTTTGGCTTTATTTACATAAGGACATTTTAGACAATTAAAGAGCATTTTTATTAACCCAATTTATCCAAAAGGGCAAGAGTATTTTCAGATTTTTGGAGGACTCCCAATTGTTGTTATTTTCTTCTCTTCTCTCCCACGGTTTTCATCTTTTTCCTTTTCTCTTTTATCTTCCTGCAAGTCAATTGTCTTCATCCTTCTTACAAGATACAAAAAGCTTTGCCATTTAGCTCATGTGTTGCCTAATCAATCATCATTTAAATGGTTTATTTTGTGGATTTTCTAGGATTAAAGATAAGTCGATTAATTACCATTTAGCTTTGGGAACCATTGGGATTTCTAATTGATCTTTGGTGGATACCTTGGAGTGCATCTCATTTGGTGTAAAGGAGACACAACTGTGAGGAAGGAGACATAGTCGTGAGACCTTCTATTTGATTTGGTATGTGAAATGATTACAAGACAAGTTCGATTAAGTTCTTGTTGGTTTTAATTTTTTTAAACCCACTTCAGCCCTCACAAAACCGACAAGAACTTCATCTTTCTTCTCTCCTTCTTCGTGCTTTTCTGTAACACCCGCTAGTAACGTTACACCGAAATAAATTAATATTGAGACTAATGTCATTAAAATTAGAGCAGTGAATA
>JAOQMR010000009.1:15501371-15512212 GCA_027563865.1 Erythroxylum pelleterianum | reverse complement strand
TGAACATGTTTCAATTTCATTTTCTAGCTTTTAACTCCCAATATTTCACATACAATCCCTCTTGTGTCTAAACCATCATTTCTATTTCTTTTCAAATTCACGGATTTTCCTCTTTTTTTATGAATAATCGCCAATAATTTCTTATTTAACAGTTCTAACTTACAAAAAGGTTCGGGGTCCAACACCTAATGTCGTTGGACCAATTGAGCTCTATTGTGATAATAATGGATCTATTGCTCAGGTGAAGGAACCTAGGTCACACCAAAGGCCCAAGCATGTTCTATGATGATATCACCTCATACGAGAGATTATAGAGAGGGGTAATATAAAGGTTTGCATAGTTGATTGGGTCAAGAACACAGCCGACCCACTGAAAAACCCACCTTCTTAAGCCAAACACATAGTTCACACTACATTAATGGGTATTAGATACAATGGAGATTGGCTTTGAGCATACTTTTCTTTATACATAAAGATGTATTTTGTTTACGAGGCTACACTTGTTTAGAGCTTTTATGCATAGAGATGTATTTGGATTGAATCTAGTTCAAGTAGGAGATTATTAATGTTATGATCTAGAAGTCAATCATTAAATGGTCGTATTTTAATAGTTATGTTCATGAATTGGATGGTTTATATCCGTTTGTTCCATGAGTTTTCATTAGTTATGGATTATTCAAGTTGATGACTCGGATTGAAAGACTCAGTAATGGCCATAATGATTATTCTGAAATGTCGCTAATCTTGGTAATTAACATGGAATATTAATTGACCACTAAAAGATTAGTGTGTGGATTAAATGATGGTGATGTTATACAAACCATTCAATAAGGAGTTATTAGTTTAATCACATAGATACATAATGAAGATTATGCTATTCGACAGACCCTAAATGAAACATTATTAAGATTGTGTTTATGTTATTAATGTTTCATACATGTCTTGAATTCTAAGTATGAGAAGTTTATTTTCTTACATAAGAAATGTGTATTTGTTAGCATTGTCCAATGCTAACCGTAACAAGTAGCTATACAGATAATGCCACAATATGCGTAATTTGTGAAGAGGATAAATGTTCATCAAGAATAATGTTGTCCCTCGTATATGATATGAGCGATAATGTCTATAGGCCCTTGAAAAAGTAATATTGTATGCATGTAATATGATTAAAGAGTTAATCGTATTTACGCTTTCCTTTGGAAATCAAGAAAGAATAAATTGGCAAGAATGACATATTCCAATATTGCATTTATTCAGGATATTATGAGACAAGAGAATTAACACGAGCAATTATTGCTAGGGATCGTGATTTGTGTACGATACTTATCATCTATGTCATTTGAGTAAATTATAATGTATTTTGCTAGATACTACTTATGATGTATATAATCAAAAGGGGTTTTAATTCTATTGCCAATATAACATAGATCCTAATGGGTCACACCAGAAAAGATTTGATTAGATAAGGGAAATTATTTTAGTATATCATATGAAGATATGAACATGGCGATAAAATTAATTATAAGTGTTATAATTATTTAGGTCATCATATGATGTTAGAATAAATTTTATTAGATAACAAAATTTAATCCTAGATAAATTTATTTGATATGTATGACATGTCATATAAATTTAATGCTCAACAAAATAATGCATATAATTATATGTTATAGTTATATGGCAACTGGGTCAAATGTTTAATTATTTTTAAAACATGGGTAAATGGCAAAGTGACTATTTAAATGAAAATTTGCATGGCTAATCTTGTAAGAACATGAGGTGTCCATGAAATTAACATAAAGATGTGTTTGAAGCCTAATGACTAAGTTATCCTTTCACTTTGTTTTCTTGGCTTAATTAAAGAAGCTTTTAATTAACCCAAATTTGTCTAAAAGGAAGAAGGATTTTCATGATTTTTGGTGTGGTTTTTCCAGCTACCGTTTTTCATCTTCTTCTCTCCCACGGTTTCAACTTTTTTTTTGTTTTCTTTTATCTTCCTCTAAGTTGCTGATTTTCTTCATCCTTCTTATAAGACCTAAAAAGCTTTGTCATTTAGCTCATATATTGAGCATTCAATCACCTATCTTTTTGTTTATTTTGGGGATTTTTTTAGAATCAAAGATAAGTCATCAAAGTACTATCTAACATTGGGAAACATTGGACTTTATAATCGATCTTTGGTGGAAACCTTGGAGTGCATCTTATTTGGTGCAAAAGAGGTGAAGCCATGAGCAAGGAGCAAAGTCGTGATCTAGGAGGTGGAATCATAAGATCTTTTATTTGGTTTGAAGACCAAGTTCAAGGTATAATGATTTATATGCTTTGATTTGTGCTATATTGGTTTATGAATCAGGGTACAAGACAAGATCTTTTGAGTTCTTATTGGTTTAAAAATTTGTGTTTTAACTACTTCAACCATCACAAAGTCGACAATTTTGTCGTTGATTTCTAGTTGCAAAGAAAGCTTTGAACACGAGTAACAATAAGAACTCAAAAGCAAATGAAGCAACAAATACGAAGACAAACAGGGAAAAGGTATACCTGGAGAAATTATAGCACAAAAGATGCTGAAGTTGGCACAGAGAAACCAAATATGATGTTTTTCTTAATGTTTTTAAAAGCATAAGAAAACATGATTTTTATATTTTCGTAAATTTATTGTCGTTTTCTTATTTTTAAAAACAAAAAAATGAAAATAGGTTTCATCTAAATACATTGTAAGTATTTGCTTCTTCTTCTTTTATGAAAACAACAATAAAAAACCAAAGAAAAAAATAAAACAAAACAGTTCCTTATATTTTTTATTTATGTTTTTATTTGACGTGTTCCAATTTTCAAAATTTATAAAAACTACAAAAAGTAATTTTGCTTTCTGTTTCTATTTTTTATATTCTGATTTACTATTAAGTAAATATATATTATTTAAAAAAATTTATTTTTGAGTTAATTATTATCAGTAATAAAAATATAATTATATTAATAGCCAAACATGTTTTATTTTTAATAAATTTATTTTAATCAGTTATACAATATTTATTAAAAATAATTAATAAAAATATTTTATTTTATCAAAATAAATAATCTAAATATTAACTTGTTATTTATTAACTAATATTTATTTTAGATATTTCAATTATTAAATTAGATTTTATTTGAAATTTATATATTTTAAGATGTTTAAATTTATTATATTTATTAATAATTATTAAATTAATTTTATTTAATGTAATTTTGAAAATTAAATATACTTATTAAGTAAAATTTAATTAATTAAATATATAATATTAAATTAAAATATATATGCTAATGAATTAAACAGCTTTCATAGTGAAACATACCGAAACCAAAAAAAAAATGGAACAAAAAACGGCCCAATTCACATTAGGCGGAAGAATATTAGAACATTATGTTCAGGTTTAGGGTTTTCGGCTTTTTGAATGGAGGAGACGAGAGGTATACAGCTTTCCTTGAATCAGACCCAGAAAATTAGATTACGGAGAGCTATTAACCACCTTCAGTCTCTGTATTCTAAAATCAATTCCAATGCTTCAGTCACTGTTGCCGATACCATACCTGTTAACTTCGAAGATAGCATTCTCAAGTACCTTTCTTGGCCCTTAATTTCATTGTTGAACTACTATTCATTCTTTTAAGTAATTCATTAGCTTGCTTGGTGGTTGAAAGTTTCGATTTTTTCTTGATTTTGTGTATGTTTAAGTTAAATACTTGTGATACAATGAAGGGGGCATGGGACGTCAGAGCGCGACGGTGAAGTCGTGGCGACGCTATGTGGGGTGGTGGAACGCGTCAACAAGTTGATATACGTACGCGCTTTACGTGCCAGGTAATGGAATTTCATCACTTTTGCGGCTTCCTTTTTGATAATTCCTAGTTAAGGTTGATTTTTAATAGATCATTTGATAAATTTAGGTACAAGCCAGAGATTGGAGATATTGTGGTTGGGCGTGTTGTCGAGGTAAAGACGAAAGGATTACCAAATTCTGTAGCATAATGAAATCTAAGCTTTTGTGGTGTTTGGGTTTCTTGGAAGGATTGATTATTTGTTGTTGATCTCAATTAGTAATGTATTGTTCCGTGATAAAATGAACTTCCTCTTTTATATATTGTTTTTAAAGACATAAGAAGATGTTCTAATACATCCAATCATTCTGATTGAAACACTAGATTACTGGAAGCTATTAGAAATCTGAACAGTAGTAGTTAAGTAAATGTTAATGTAACATCGAGAAAAGAAGTTGGTGTTTAGTATGTCAACTCTTTTGACATTTGCGTTTTGTGCTTACCTCACCTGCTTGAATCATTCTTCAAGAATTTAGCTAAATTTTCATCACGTTTGCATAGCATTTACAGTGTTGTTTTCATACTTTTTGTGATTATTGTTTTTGGCTATAGTGCTTCTTCTTCTGATCAATAACATGATTGATGGATACATTTGCACCTTTGTGGATTGTTATGATTGAGTCTGCGATTGATTATGTCCAGGTTGCTCAAAAACGTTGGAAACTGGAAATAAATTTTAGCCAAGATGCTGTTTTAATGCTTTCTTCAATGAATTTGCCTGACGGTATTCAGGTATGACATCTTGATTGTCTTGTTCTTTTGCAATGAATTCACATGAACTATTACTTCCTTGTTACAGCACAATATATTCTGGAATCTCTTAGAGAACAAACACTTTAAATATGTAACTAGAAATTGGCCTTTGTGTGCTAACTTCTCCTTTGATGTTATAATAAATATTTCCTGATAGATTTGTCATTGCATTTTTGTCATATATCAGTGTTTCATTATAGGAAATATATGTTTCTTATGTACAGAATGATCTTCTTGAAGCATTTAATTCCTGCTCTATTATCTGTTTATATTCAAGAGCCAGAATTGGTTACTTGTGCATTGCTTGACTAAATATGTCTGGTCTCCACATTTGCAATGCTAGAGGAGGCGCACTGCTATTGATGAACTCAACATGCGCCGTTTCTTTGAGGAAAACGACCTTGTCTGTGTAAGTTCAGAGTGATTCATTCTTTGTTCAGTTTGTTGATACAGTCTCATTCAAATTCAATGGGAGAAGAAAAAGGAAAAGAGGAGAGATCATTATTCTTTTTGCTACAAAACTACGTTCAGTGTCATGGATGCCATTCCTTTTTTCTCATTTCAGGCTGAAGCTCGTAATTTTCAGCATGATGGTAGCTTACAACTGCAAGCTAGAAGCCAGAAGTATGGAAAGGTTTGCTTTGCTTGAAAATCAACATTCTGTATGTGTTTTTTCATCGTTAACATAATGTTGTGCTTCCTACAGATCTAAGAACCGGAAAAAGAGTAGCCTTCTAGAAATGAAATGAAAATGAATTAAAACTGATTAATTCGAAATGGAAATTTGTTGTAATTGGCATTTGTTATTAGTGGCAAGTGTGTCAGATGAGGACTCGTGGCTTATCAAACTCAGTAAAATGAATGTTCACGTCATATTGAAGCAGTCCCGATGGTAATATTCCACTTGACTTGTGGAGGTATATAACCTAGGATACCCACTTCCATTATTTGCAGCATGAGAAAGCCAAATAGGGCTTGAAACTAATTAGGTGATCTAGCATTTTATTCAATTATTTTTCATCTTTTTTAGGGTAAATAAAGATGTCCTCAGCTATGGTCGAATATAGCTAGGTTGAAAAGGAGATACTAATGATATTTACCGTAGAAAAAAATCAGCCTACCAAAGTCATTTAATAGAACATCATATTTTTGCATTTGCCTTCAAATGCTTAACACTCAAAAGTAAAATGTGGAAAACTGTGTTGCAAGATGTATATGGTTATCATTCACTGCAGCTTCTAGGTAATGAAAACTTGCTCTAAAAATATGTTCCCCAAGACTCATTGTTTATTTCATTCTTGAAGTATTGTTGCAACAGTTTAAATAGTGCATTTATTGTGGAACTTCAGTTCAAATCATGTCGGAGTCTATGATCATGCAATCTAGTGTTTTGAGTTAATATTTGGTCACTGAATTATGATTATTATCCTTGCAGCTTGAGAAGGGACAATTGCTTAGGGTCCCTCCTTATCTAGTGAAGAGACAGAAGCAACATTTCCATCATTTAGAACACTTTGGAGTTGACTTGATACTTGGGTGTAACGGATTCATCTGGGTTGGTGAACATGTTGAAGCCAGAGATACTATAGCAGAGGACCAAGTAGACAGTACTGAACAACAAAATTCGAAATCCAACAGAAGTGCATACGACATGCCAATAGAGATGAGGCGGAATATTTGCCAGATTGCTAATGCCATCCGTGTCTTGTCAAATTTAGGCTTCAGTATAACTTTAGAAGTGATAATGGAGGCTATTAACTTGAGCATCAAGCTGAATCTTGGTATAGATGAGATGCTTGGTTCTGAGTTTCATGTTTTGGTGGCAGAGAGAGAGGTTGAAAGGCGCAGTTCATTGACAAAAAAGTAGGTATGTGGAGCCCCAGCTTGCTTAGGCTTTCTCATTTACATAGTCCACTGTATAAGTAGGAAGAGCATTTACAACAGAATGGATGATACATGTCTGGATGATTAGCTTGCTTGGAGATTGAAAGCTTCGATTTTTACTTGATTTTCGTATTTTCTTGAGTTGAATGCCGGGGGTCCAAATAAAGAGGGCATGGCAAAATCATGGCAATGCTGTGTGGGGTGATGGAACGCGTCAACAAGTTGTTTTCATTACTTCCGCAGCTCCTTTGTTATTAATTCTTAGTTATGGTTGATTTTGAACACGTCATTGATGAATTTAGGTTCAGGCCAGAGATTGGAGATGTCGTGGTTTTTATTTTTTGATAATTCAGAAGAATTTATAAAATCAAAAGATATGTACAAAGTAGGGTCCACTCAACCAGTGCCTCTGAGGACACAGAATCTATCTCACCATCCTTTCCGAAAGCAATGACTGTGAAACTCAAGGGGGGCAACAAATATAACTTTTGGAAGCTACTTGCCTACCTCCACTAATAACAAATCAGATCTCCTGTTCTCTAACCAAGTCCACACGAAAGAACGCAAATTACCAGAATTTCGTGGTTGGGCATGGAATTTCGGTTTCTTTTAAAAGGATAAATAAAGGATAAGCGCTAGATAATTGTATCAAAGGATAAACACTGGATATCTTTACTAAAGAATAAGCATTAGATAACTATAGATTGTTTTATGTTTATTTTGATCATTGTATCTTGAACTTATTCTTCAACTGACAATGGATCTTTTTGACTTATTGATATTCTAAGTTAGAATCAGAGCTAAATTATGGCTAACTCAATCTATTCTTCTTAACTTCAAATACTGCTGCTTTTCTGCTCCTCTTTCATTAAATATATTTTTTGATTCTTTTCCTGCCACTCCACGTCATATTAATCAAACTTTCTCAATTAAACTCCACCTCTAAGAATTATATTCCATTAAAGGCTTAGTTCAGGATATGTCGCATAAGTATTTGACTTTTAACAATATCTATAGAACGTCTCTACAACCGTCTTAGAAAGGGTTAAATAAGAAGTGTTAGGTTCTTAGAGCTTAAACATATTTATAAAATTTTTGAATATTTTAGTAATTTAATTAAAATGAAATTCTAATTTCAATAATTAGAATTACATTTAATTCTAATTAAATACTAGTTATGTCTAAATAAGAATTAAGATTTCATATTTTCTTTAGTTATTAGATATCTCATGTTTAAACATAAAATTTCTCAAACTTTACAGTTAAGTCCAACTTGTTTAAAAATATTTTTTCTCTCTTCAACCATTCTTTGTGTGTGACTCATTAAGTTCTTAAATATGTTGGCAATAGATATAAATTATAACCTTAAATTATATTTAGAATTAGATAAATTAAACTCCTTTAATTCTCTAAATAATATATATCTATAGATCAATATTGGCGACTAGCAACGCATCATGATCATTTAAATATTTAAGAATGTCAAAGTGATTTTGACTAATCTTTCTGTAGATGGTTTTTCTAATATAATTCAATCATTTCATCATACAATATTCCTGATAGGCATATAATATAAAATTAATGTTTACTCTATTTGAGTTTAATCAGGTTAGTTCTCTATCATTATGAATTGATTCAATTAATAATATTTGTTAACTATTTACAAAGTGTCATTCTATCTTGATTAAAGATTTCCTAAATCAACACTAATCGAGAATAACAGAACATTCTCCCTAATTACTTGAGGGTGATAAATCATATATTGATCACTCATTTGCCTCTATATAGTTCATGTTATATCTAATGACTATTGATTGAGTTATCATTGATCAGAATAAGTCATAAGTAATATAAAAAACATAACAACCCTTATATGAGATAACTTTGAAGATCTCAAGTCAAATGATTACTTACAATTATTACAATAAGAATTTTGATAGACATACAGGTAATGTTCTAAATAGATTTCTCATATAAAGTTAGTTTAGTAAAGTTGTTTTTTAACAAGCACTCATACGTTTGTTTAAATATCTCTATATTTTAGTCTATGAACCGACTATTTCCTTTAAAAAGAAGAATATATGGTGTGCTAGTTCTTTTGTACTTTGTTATTGACCTAGTTTAATAGAACAACTATTCGAAACAATTTAAGGATAGTAAATAAATACAATATAATCTCATAATTATGATTTCGTTATAAATTCTTATCACTTGGACTTTATCATTATTATTATCATCATCACACTCAGTCTGAAATTCCGCAGTAAAGCAGGGTCTGGAGAGGTCTGATAATATGCAGCCTTACCCCTATAGTAGAGAGTTTGTTTCCTGTAGACCTACATGCAGATGTGACAAATAAAATAATGATGCAGGACATAAAAGAAATAAGTGAATAAGTAAAAACTAGCACGCCGAATATTTAAGTAAATAGAATTGCAATAAAAGACGAAGACATACCTAATGTAGAACCCAATCTGTCAATACCTTACACTCCGCAGGTACTATCCTAGGAAGACCTTAAAAGCTAAAACTAAAGGACCCCACCACAAAGAGTAAGGATAATATTCTAATATTTATCGTATACATTAGAATATGTATAAAATAAAGAATATCTTTAAATTATTTTTATTACTAAACTACAACCAATCGAGTGACTATAAAGCATAAACCAACAATCTCCTACATGCATTAGGGCAGTCGTTTAAGTATATTATACCATATCACTATATGATATTTATGCTACTATTGGGACAATGTTTTAGTGAAAGAATTTTACAAGATACTCTATAGTGAGAACTTACTTAAATCTTACAATTTTCATCTTAATTATCATCATAATTAAGATAAACTATCTAAATACATAATTAGATCTTTGATAAAACCTTAGCTTCTTTTGCACGTCGAATGATTCTAATATTCTATAGTACATTACTGTCTGAACAATGCATGAAATTATACCACATTCATTAAAGAACGTATTGATTCAGATAATTATTTTCACTAAAAGAAAAATGTATTATGATTTAATTAGTAACTATTTCTACATTGTAACCTTTCCAATATGAAAATAATATTGTTTTAAGTAAAATGTCTCTTAATCAGCATTTACCTCTACAGTTAATATCAATGTAACCTTGAACTCATATATCAACTAATACATAGAATAATAGATAGCTTTAATACTTCATAAGTATCAAATATCTCAAATAATAAACTACTTTAGCACACTATCTATGTACTTGGACTAAAATAGGTAAACAACTTCTATATCTATCTCTATAGATCTAATTAAATTAGGTTATATTTTCATATTCAACAAGAGTTGTTTGTTATGTATAAGCAATATATCTTTACATACTCCCACTGAAGAGGATAATTATTCTCCTACTAACTTCCTTGCAGACATGATAAATTTAAAATCATCTCCAAAAGAACTCTTTGAATTCATCGTGAAAGTAACTATTTCAATATCTTATATCCTTTCTACTATATATTAAATATATCAATAAAGACACTAGTTCAATGTATTGGTATGAAATTTGAAAATTTCAAATTTCATCTCACTTCCATTACTTATCTTAAGAATCATTATATATTGAAACAAATAATTTGTTTGATAGATATATGAGATTATATTCAACTTTTGGATATCTCAACTTTTTATTATTCTCTCTGGTTCAAAATTTAGTTGATAATATATGTTTCAATTAAGCATAAAATTCCAAAATCATTAATTTTGACAATTTCAAATTCTTAGCATTTCATATATAATATGAAATATTGTTAATTGATTTAATTGAAATTACTTAGGCTAGTTATTATACTAGACATAATATTACACATACAATATCCCACATTGTATTTTGCTCCTTATATAAATTCACACTCATATAGTGTAACACCCAAATACCCCCTGGGAGGATATGTGGATGCCACCCAAAACAGTACAAGCCAATCACACACAACATGCCAAACAGTGCTTACAATACATCACATTATACTGTCAGAAACAGAAATTCAGAGTTATACAGACCCAAATAAACTAAACAACATACATATTCGAGCGACACAAAACGCAAACTCTTTTGGCCACTGCGGTTGACTCGTCCCAGTCTTTACTTTCCTCGCTCTGAACCTACACGGGGCAAATCTACCGTGCTAAGCTTATAGCTTAGTGAGTAATCATTTATCTAAAATTAACCGATTGATTTTCACATAAGCATGCATTCAGAAATGAATATTCAGGCAAATTGCACTTCAGAACAAACTGTATCATTTACAGAACAAAACAAAGCAGAAGTCCATGAATGGAAGTGCATAAACAGAAGTCCATAAAACAGAAG
>JAOQMR010000009.1:15471557-15499700 GCA_027563865.1 Erythroxylum pelleterianum | reverse complement strand
AGGTTCTTTAGGTTCAGGTTCAGGTTCAGGTTCGTGAAATTGCTGAACCTGATATTCAGGTTCAGGTTCAAGTTATTGATGAACGGGTCAGGTTACCTTACCATGAACACCCCTACCCAGTCTCCTACCTATCCCTTGGAGTGCTTTAGCAAATTGGATTGCACCCAACCTGCCACTTTACGGTGGAAGAAGTCCGTGTTGACTACCTAGGGGAGAAATTTACGCCAAAATTCGAATACTCATGGGCAAGCCCGAAGGACATGTAAAGTGGATTCAAGGAAGTTGATCTTCAATATAAAGATGGATGCTACATAGATCATCAAATTAAAGGTGGTATAAGCGATGATTCTTATGTAGCTTGAAGTTGATAACATGTTTTGGCCATTTACACACGTATCCTGTCACTTCCCTTATCGTGAAATATGCTTAGTTGATCTCGAAGAAAAGGTACCTCGAGGTACAATTTCTATTTGCTTGGATACCTCGAGATGATTAGTCTGTGGAAAAATTTAGTGATCTTAACTTGCGTTAAGTGATCAGAAACATTGATGCAGCTAAGTGAAAACTTTATGCTAATATAATTTGGTTTAAAAACCATGTTATGTTGACTTCTGCTATAAGGACAACATCAGATCCTCACCGTGTCAGTGTGTTATGTACTTATGTTCTCTCCAAGTAAAGAATCTAAAACAAAAGAGGAATAGAAGTCAACAGAAAGTACAAAGATTCCCCCACAGCGAAAGCGATCTAGTTATGGTATGTTCACATAGTGGATTTATCTGTTAACATTTATGTTTGTTCACCAAATTGTCAGTCTTCTTGATATTTCTTCACATTCTATACATGTATCTTTCCTGGCAAATCAAATTCTAGGGCGAACAGGTATCACGGTATTACCAAGAAGAGGTCGCCGTTGCTACTTGTTAACCATCAAAGGTGGTTCTTCCACAGGTAAGGTGTTGCAGCTGAGCTTCAAGAAATTGTCGCTTATGAGCTGAAAATATGGTCAATGAGTGATGGAGAAAAACTTGAAACTGATCCTCTTTGTTCAATCAAGGAAAAGGCACAAGCTTTTCAGTTCTTAATCAGATCTCTGTGGCCAACCCAGCTGTAGAAGTAGACGTCACAATGCAAATACCAAAATAAACATCAAAAGATTCGACAGAAATGTTTTTGGAACAATGAAGCATACCTTCCACGCATACATTCCAAAGAAGGCTACAGTATCAGCAGACCACACAACTGAGAAGGACTTTATGAAGAAGGGTATTATCACATTGAGTAACGGGATCAGCAAAAATAAGTAGTTAAGAGCTTCTTTCTCGTTCTTGGAGCAATCACGGGCACGCAGGGAAGGAATTGCTGAAAATAGTATAAACATAGGTCTGATCACTGTATCGCTAAGCGAATGTCTATCAATCTCCCACACAATCCAGACCTTTTGAAGTGTAATCTAAAGGTGATGAGGAGGGGAAACGTGACTTACTGAACATCCAAATAGACCACATTCCCATCAATCTCCATATGTCTGGTTCACTTGATGGGAAAATGAGATTGTATGAAAGCGCTCCACCTAACAACATTGACACATATCCTTGAATCTCAAAAACAGTGTACAAGACAGTTCCAGGTACCGCAGGATTTCTTGTAGCCGTAGAAGCCCTTGGTGCGAAGGTCGCCGCTGTCTTTTGAACAGCCTTTTTTTTTCAAGAAAATAAAAACAATATAATCAGCCACAAACCAAGATTTTTAAAAAGATCAGTCACAAAATTTGTGCAGCTTTTGACAACCATGACCACTACACTGTCTTGGACATCAGTTTAACATTCATGTTTCTTCCACAAGCTCGAATAAACCCTATAAGAAACTAAACCTTTCCAGAAAAATTCCGTCTTGAAAAATGCAAGAAAAACACATGAAAACTAAAACCCAGCTGCAATTTGATGTGCGCATTTACGAGAGCATATAAAGTATTGATGGCAATCAATAAAGACATTAAAAAAGGCACCTTTTTGAGGTCCTTCTCAAGTTTAGGAGAAGCTGAAGGATTGGAACTGATGTTGCTCGTTTCGGTCGGTTCTTCTTCTAGTTTGAGCTTTTCTTTAGATTCTTCCACTATCTGTGTATCCATTTCATTTGTACTGGCACGTAGTCTCAACTTCAAACCCTTGTTCCGATACCAGGGACAAGTTTTCACGGTTGATGCGGCTAGATGTTGGAACTTCAATAGCTGGCATTTGCAGAGACCAGCAGACGATAGCGAAACCAGGGAACTCATGCTGTCCAAAAGAGATGCGAAAAGAAAAGTTGGACTACTCAAAGGAGATAAGGTACCTACTCACGGACAACTTCGAACGCTACTCAACGACGCCGTTTGAGTCTAAACAAGCTTCGACATTGAAACGACAGTGTAGTCATAAGTCTAGGAATACACGTACATATATAGATTTAGTTTAAATGCCTAAAATTAGAAGGGAGTTCTTAAGAATATGAACAATAAGATCATTAATTAATGAAAAGTCTCAACTTGCAAGTCAAGTAAATTTGCTTCGACGTATATGGGTAATTAAAGATCCTTAGGTTGTTTACAGAAAAAAAGAAACGGACTGAAACACCGGTATAGTTGGGTGTGTTACGTAGTTTTCTTCCTCCCGAGAGAATTGATTTTCCGGGAAATGGGTTTCTTTCGATTCTCATAGGAAACCCATTGACAGGATTGGTGGGGAGGAGAATTTTCTATAGAAAGTAATGAGACGGAATCGATTCTTCTGTTAGCGGGTGGGAGTTAATCTGATGGCTAACTTCCTTCTTGGATTTGTGCTGCCACTGCTGCTCTTGACAGGTACCCACTTACTTTTTTCGCCATTGGAAGGGCAGGTTATTATTGCAAAGCTTCTAGTTTAGCTATTGGACTTCTGAGTTTGAAGTTTGTTGCTTTGGCTTATTAACTATTGAAATTTTTTGAAATACGTCGTCTTTTTAACTTTATTGGATTTAATTGATGCTCTGGTCCTGATGCTCTGAATTTGGTATAAAATTTTGCTTCTTTTTTTTTTCTTTTAGTCTTTTCCTAATCTTGTGAAGGTTTTTCTTGTTTATCATCCTTCTTGGCTCGCGTAAGCTTTCTTTCTTGTTCATACTACAGTCAAGTTCATGGTAGATGAAGTTTTATTTGGGACAGAACATGGTTGATGTGTTCTGGAATCGACGATATCAATGATTTTAGTTGAATAGAAGAATGTGTTTGAAACCAATCAAAAGTATAATTTAGAATAATTGCTGAATTAATAATTGATTTTGCTTATTTCCTTCTTTCCTGCAGCTGCTTTGATGAATTGGAGTTTGATCTCCTTGGTTGATTTAATAGCTTTCCTTCTCATTCAATATACTGCTCCGGACATAGGTAAGCTACTCTTGTAGTTTCATGACTATATCAATTCTGCTGACATTCGGCTCAAGAAACTTTATGTTTTTATTGCTCTTGAAAATGTATTTTCTGCAACAAGAAGGGGAGGACAATGCAAAGTGTGGAAGATTTTATTCCCACACCTATGCTTCTTTTTATTCAGCAACTTTTTTGTTCATGGTTTTTGCAAAATTACGCTAATACACCATTGTTTTTTAACAGGATTCCGATTCCGAAGGCGATATCTCATTCTTTGGCCTGTGATTTTCTTTTCACTTGGTGTGATTATTTCCCAAGTGTTATATCTTGTTATTTGGGCAATTCAAGGAAACAATTGGAGTGGAGCAAATGCAGCATGGGCACAGTTAGTTGGTTTTATGATGTAATATTTAATTTTCAGTTTTATCCTATTTTTCCACTTCACAATCAATCTGCATAAATTGACAATTTCTTGGTGCAATTCTGCAGCGTCCACTCTTGGAAGTCACCCTCAGTAATTTATTTCTTGCTTACCCAACTATTAGCATTGGTTGTTGGTTTGGTTGATATATATGGCAGCAGATTTGGTATCATTACATGGGAAAA
The DNA here is from genome assembly GCA_027563865.1 of Erythroxylum pelleterianum. Lineage (NCBI taxonomy): Eukaryota > Viridiplantae > Streptophyta > Magnoliopsida > Malpighiales > Erythroxylaceae > Erythroxylum > Erythroxylum pelleterianum. The sequence goes on along the minus strand of JAOQMR010000009.1, from coordinate 15,495,709 downwards.
CTCTGGATGTGGTCGCTTTCTAGTTGTGCTTGAACGTTTAGGTTTGTACATAGTCTGCTGAAGCTTCATCTTATTCTCTTGTTAATCTCCCTTGCTTTCTATTTATTCAATTTTGGGTGTCCATCTTTGTGGACATGTAATAGATAAAAATTCCAATACGAATATATGTTTTATGGTGTTCTTCAGTAAACTTTATGGTATCATTTTTTTTTGGTTAAATCCATAAATGAACCTTGGTTTCAAAGTTATTTCTTTTTTCGATTTGCTTCTGATCATGCAAGTTTCTGAACTTCCCTTTTTATTGTCTGAATTGGAGTTTATTGACAAGAATACTGGACATTACATAGGTACTGACTGAGATTTTTTCTCTTTTCTCTATTTGTAAGGTTCCCATCTCAGTGTTACTTCCTGTTTGCTGTTACCGGCCATTCAACTAGGTGTGGGTATTAGCCGTCCATCTTGGCTCTCTCTACCTTTTTTCATTTGCAGCTGTGTTGGTCTTGTGGACTGGTCTCTGACCAGCAATTTTCTAGGCCTTTTCAGGTGATCTCTTAGTGGCTAAAGATAAATCAGTAGTTACTTCTCTCTTTCTTTGTGTAATATATTAGAAAGAAGTACAGGTGATCTATATTTCAAATACTTGCTATTATAGTTTTCTAATGGCTTACATTTTTTTCTTTATGATCTTGTAGGTGGTGGAGGCCCCTTCAGCTGTATGCTAGCCTAAACATCATACTACTTTATGTCTATCAGCTTCCTGTGGAGTTTCCCAGCATAATTAACTGGGTGGCAGATTTTATTGGTCTGTTCAAAATATGTGCAAAATCAGAATGGCCCAACATTTGTTCTAGTCTTTTTCTTGTACTTTTCTATATCATGGTATGTATTATTCATGCAATTAAAAATCTGTTTATGTTTAATTTGTTGAGATGTTCTCTCCTAAAGTCAAAATCGGTGCACAATGGTCTAGCACTGATGTCTTCCAAACTAAATATGATGCTTATAGAATTCAATTAAAGTAAGTTGCTTCTACTAGTAATCGTTCACATGGTAAATGATTATACGTTTGGGTCAGGGAGGCTTTTGATTTTGAGACATGATTGTGATTTAACTGGAAGAAAAATGTAATCAGTATCATAAGTAGCAAGTGTGGAGGGATAAATAACCAATTTGAGTTCTTGAATGAAAAAAGAGCAGCTCATAGGGGCAATTAGTTCATTGGAAGCACAGAGCTTATGATTATTTGGGTAGGAGTTCAGTTTCACAATTGTTCTATGCATGATAATGGAGAATTAGATTGGCTTCCACCGTGAGAAATGCCTGTTTAGGTTACTCTACCATGGAAGTTTCAAATTCAATCTGTATGTGGTAACAGTGGTAGGTTGCAGAAAGGTTATGGCAACGATTGGTAGTATATGTCTTCTGTTCTTTTGTGCTTCTAAGTGAAGGAGATTTTCAACTAGCATGAGCCCAGAAAGTGGCTTGTGCTCTTCTAAAGATGTATAGGTGCCACATGAAATAAGAGCTTTCATATAATTGATGAGGTTCCCTCTGATTATTTCTCTTTTTTATGAGATATGGAAATTTTGGCTTTGCTACTTCCTAGTTGCCAGGAATGTGGATGATTGTTCTATATCTTTGAAGTGATGCAAGTTGGTGGATCAAATTGTTGTCTATCGATCAACAATGCATCCTTCCATAACTAACTTACTATCATCCCTTTTATCGTCATGTCCTTCTCATTTTATTGCTTTTTCGCCCTGGGCTGTTTACATTACATCCTATCTAACCTTCTACCTCTTGATTCAGCTATCTTTTATTAACCGTGACTTGGAGGAAATGGACTTCATTATGTCTATAAGAGAAAATACTTTGACAGAGCAACTTTTACCCTTGAGGCATTCATTTTTCATTCGTCAACTGAGGTAAAGCTTGGCCAATACTCCCTGACATCTTATCATCCTGTTCCCACTTATTTTTTCAATTCTTTTATGTTATTATTATGGCGATATCATCACCAAAAGATGACAACACTGCTTGATTATTGCCTTCCAGTTTGTTGCTGTTATATCTCCCTAGATCTCGTGTCTTAGCGGGATTCCTGTTGGGTTGTTGTTGTTATTGTGGTAGTCTGTTACTGTCATAATTTTGGGGAACTTTCTCATTTGGTTGTTCTTGTATTGATTCAAATGGCAGTGCATCATAGATCATATATATCTATATATCTATTGCGATTAATAGTTGACTGATAAGTGTTTGGAAAACCTATACTATTGAAAGTTTCAGCAAGGTTTCAAACTTAACACTTTTTTTTATTACATCAGTAACCTTTTCTGTGCATTTTTCTTGTGCATATGGTTTGAATGTGGTTAGTGGAAACACTATTTCTATTGCCTTGCAATTTTGAATCCAGTCAGAGCATAGATCACGAAATATCTGCCTAGATGAAAACTTTAATTTGCTTGTTGCTTGCAAGGTTAACAAACCTGCTTTAAAATGCAGATCTGGAGTCAGGCATACGAATGTCTTGTTGAGGGGAGCAGTTTTTCGGACCTTCAGCATTAACTTTTTCACGTATGGTTTCCCGGTATATATTCACTATCCAGATACTGTTATCTGCTCTCTGGATTAGACTGGTATCTTGGCATCTGTGATCTGTTGCTTTGGGGGATACAGGGTAAATTCCTAGTAAATGGCATGAGCTGTACTAATATGTTACTGACTTGGACTAAAATGGTTTTGCTTTAACAAATTATCAATCTTTTTGTAGCTGATATCCATTCTAATTATTTTACGAGATACAATTGTTTGTTTAACATTAAAGGCACTTGGGCAGTGATTGTCTGAGACCATTTGGACAATTACTTGAGCATTATCTTGTAGTGTTATCTCTGTAAATCGAAAATCAATTACATTGTCAACTTCTGTGTCCTTTTCTGGTTGGACAATTACTTGAGCATTATCTTGTAGTGTTTCCTCCGTAAATCGAAAATCAATTACATTGTCAACTTCTGTGTCCTTTTCTGGTTGGTATGTACTGATTGAGATTTGAGTTGGTAATCTTAAAGCAAAATCTTCTTGAATGAGGCAAATACTGCATAATGTATAAACAAATACTTAATTGACTATCATTGTTTTGGGCTCCACTTTTCAATTACTAAATGCAAGATACAAAAGCAATGAGTTTAGTACCAATTTCTACTTGAACACATCATTTGATTTTTGACTTTCAGTGCTGGATTTGACAGGTTTCCCTTTTTGCTCTGTCCTACTGGAGCTTTCACTTTGCCAGTCTATGTGCATTCGGACTACTCGCATATGTTGGCTACATTGTCTATGCCTTCCCTTCCGTTTTCCGTTTACATCGGTTGAATGGACTGCTTCTCATCTTCATTCTCTTTTGGGCTGTTAGCACATATATCTTCAATGTAGCTTTTCCATTCTTGAATTGGAAAATAGGCAAGGTATTCGCACTTTCAACTTTAACCTCCAATTTGTGATAAAAACATGGATCTCAAAGTTCAATAACCTTGGCTGTGCATGCAGGATATGAAAATATGGGATATGATTGGATTTTGGCATTATCCCACTCCTGGATTATTTCTACTTGCACAATTTTGTCTTGGCATATTGGTTGCCTTGGGTAATCTTGTCAATAACTCTGTTCTTCTTTACCTGTCTAACGAGGGAGATCAGTCTTTGAACAATTCTATTACAGAAGGTAATGAACTAATTGATTGAAACACTAACCTGTGGCTTTTTTTGTTGTGGGTCATCATGATTTTTCCAGCATATTTCTCGTCCTTCTGACTGTATATTCGGCCAGTTATGAGGGATATGTAATTTGCAGACTCAGAGATGCATGCTACCCTTGATCTATTTAATTGCTCTTTGTTTTCTGTAGTTTCTGTGGAGGAAGATACCAAGGTATTGATAGTTGCAACAATTGCGTGGGGATTGCGGAAATGCTCTCGAGCTATAGTGTTGACATTGATATTCCTCATCGCCATGAAACCTGGTCTCATTCATGCTGTATATCGTATGTTCCATGCAATTCACTCAAACTCACTAATTTGCATAATACGTGGTAGTCATCACTAGTGATGCCTGTTATCAGTTAGGTAAGCATGAGACAATTCCAGTTTACTAATCAATTGTGTACTTTGACCTGTGCTCCAGTGATTTTTTTCTTGATGTATCTATTGAGCCACAGTATCAGCAGAAAGATACGACAATTCCTGATTCTTCTGTGTGAAGTTCACTTTGCACTTTTGTACATACTTGAGATTGACTTCATCTCCAATGTGTTTGAGGAAAATGGTTCTTTTAGTATGGAAGTTTTGCTGCAGTTAGGTAGGTGTTGGTGTTCAATTGTTTGACTTCTCAGTATGAACTTTTTAATTGGTTTTGAGGTTATGATATATTCTTTTTTATGCTCTAAACCCAATAATGTAACTAAACCATATTGTGTGAACTGTTGCAGGTCTTCTGAAGCAAGATAGTTCCTGGGATTTTTTGGAAATAGCTCTGCTTGCTTGTTTTTGTGCCATTCATAACCATGGGTTTGAGCTCTTATTTTCGTTCTCAGCAATTGTGCAGCACACACCTAGCCCTCCTGTTGGATTTGGCATCTTGAAAGCTGGTCTGAACAAATCCGTCCTCTTGTCAGTATATGCCTCCACATCTGCTAGAAATGACCTTGATAATCCTTCTTATGGTATGACTTCATGAATAACTCCAGACATTCTAAGTGACTTGGCAATTGGTTACCATGTTTAGATATTGGAATTGGTTCATACGGTTTTACTTTTCGACCAACCGTTAAATAGAACAATGAACTTCTCTGGAAACAGCTTAGCCTTTCACCATAACCCTCCACTCTACCAACCACCCTCCCCCAAAGATAAGAAGCTAAAATCTGGTAGAAAATGGACAAAGGTAGCTTGTTCTTGTACAATTATGCATCTGGGGTCTATCTCTTGGTTTCTACAATAATGGGTCTACCCAAGATTTTAATTTGAGATGTCATGTCATCACACTTCTTTGTATTTATCAATACATCAGAGTTATGTATAACTTTATAATATGTTCTCTTCCTAATATTAAATCTGCACTGGATGCCAGTCATTGATCACATTTTTTGACTTTTGTCATTGCAGAGAGTAGGATAGCATCATTCCTTGGTGCAATCGGGCAGAAGTTTTTATCCATCTATCGCTCTTGTGGAACTTACATTGCATTCCTCACTATTCTTGTCACAGTGTACTTGGTTACACCTAATTACATATCATTTGGATACATATTTCTTCTCCTTGTTTGGATTATTGGAAGACAACTAGTGGAGAGAACTAAAAGGCGCTTATGGTTTCCTTTAAAGGCATATGCAATTGTGGTGTTTGTCTTCCTCTATAGTTTGAGCAGTTTCCCAAGCTTTGAGACATGGCTTTCCAGATTTATAGACTTAAAATTTTATGTTGGCTATGATTCGAAGGCTTTATTGTTTGGAAATGTATGGGAATCTCTGGCAATCTTGGTAGTGATGCAACTTTATAGTTATGAGAGGAGACAAAGCAAGTACAGCAGATCAAAAGATCCTGACCCGTTGGATTCAGGAGTATTTGGATTTGTAAGACGATTTCTGATCTGGCATAGCCAGAAGATCTTATTTATTGCGCTATTCTATGCTTCTTTATCTCCCATTAGCGCTTTTGGTTTTGTCTATCTACTTGGTCTTGTCATTTGTTCAACTTTTCCCAAAGCTTCTCGGGTACCATCAAAGTCCTTTCTGTTGTACACGGGATTCTTAGTGACAGCTGAGTATCTTTTTCAGATGTGGGGTAAACAGACTGGCATGTTTCCTGGACAACAACACTACGATTTGTCTCTTTTCTTGGGATTACATGCATATGATCCAGGTTTTTGGGGCCTGGAGTCAGGATTGAGGGGAAAGGTACTTGTAATTGCTGCTTGCACCCTTCAGTATAATGTTTTCCACTGGTTAGAGAAGATGCCAAATATTTCTGTAGATAAGGGTAAATGGGAAGAACCTTGTCCTTTGTTTGTCTCGGAGGAAGATATTTGCATAAATGGCTCCACAACAAACAATGAAAATAGGCCACCATTAGATTGTAGTAGTCAATCTGATAAAAGAGAGGAAGTGACAAGCAACTCAGGGTTATCTTTCACTGCCAGCCCCACTCAAGCACAAAATCACAATTCCAATAAAGCCGTAAGCTCAGAAGGTGGTAGCACTAGAAAATTTTTATTTGGAAATTTCTGGGGAAGCACCAAAGAGAATCACAAATGGAACAAAAGAAGAATTCTTGCGTTGAGACAGGAAAGATTTGAGATGCAAAAGACTCTCTTCATTATTTATCTGAAGTTCTGGATTGAGAATATGTTCAATCTCTATGGCCTTGAGATTAACATGGTTGCTTTGCTTCTTGCCAGTTTTGCTTTGTTGAATGCCGTCTCTATGCTATATATTGCCTTGCTGGCTGCTTGTGTTCTTTTAAGTCGGCACATAATACGAAAATTTTGGCCAATGTTTGTCTTCTTGTTTGCTTCAATTCTCATATTGGAGTACTTCTCTATTTGGAATAGTATGTTTGCTGCAAATCAACAAATCCCAAGTGGGACTAGCATAACTTGTCATGACTGCTGGAGAACTGCAGCTTTGAATTTCCAGTATTGCAAGAACTGTTGGTTGGGTATTACTCTCAGTAATATTTATATTTGTTTCTGGACAATCATACGTGCAAATAATATATTTCTTATTTCCTTATTTTCGAAGAACCACAACATGGCATGAAAATTATGCAATTCTTAAACTGGAATAGAATACTGCAATTATTAAGTCAATTAGCTGGATTTCAACCTTCATGGGGAAGAATGCTCTTCATTGTTACATGAAATTTCAAATTTCATTTGATGTATCTTTTATCAAATTTAGAATAAAGATGCTCCTAATTCACGATTCATGATTAATTTTATAGTAACTGTTGGATAATTATCTTAGATAAGTTTAGTTAGCTTAGGAGATTATCTTCTAGGAGATAAGTTTATCTTTTAGTAGATAAGATAAGATATACTATAGATAGGATAAGTTAGTATATACGAAAAATCCAGTAGTTTAGTAGTATTAGAATAGATATACTCATGTATAAATTACGTATAATTAGAGAAATAAAGTGGGTTTTCTTTTGATATTTTCTATACCCTCTTGTTTCATGGTATCGGTTCATGGTATCAGAGCTACCGATTCTGGTAGCCTGATTTTTCTAGCCACATCATGGCTGGAGTTCAACCAACCTTCGGTTCCTTTGATGAGTCCCAAACCTCATCCCAAACACCTAGTTACGTAATACCTTCAGCCCAAACTCCATCTCCTTCTATTGATAATCTTTCGTTGCAAATCACGCAACATAGATTAAATGAAACTAATTTCTAAGAATGGTCCCAATCAGTCATGCTTGTAATCAAAGGAAGAGGCAAGGCTGGATATCTAGAATGGTCCCAATCAGTCATGCTCGTAATCAAAGGAAGAGGCAAGGTTGGATATCTAACAGGGGCAATTCCTCAACCACACGAAACAGCAATCACTTATGGTGCTTGGGAAGCTGAGAATTCTATTGTCATGGCTTGGCTTATAAATTCAATGGAGCCAAAAATAGGAAGAACCTACCTATTTTGCAAAACTGCAAGAGAAATCTGGGAGGCTGTGCAAAAAATATATTCTGATTTGAAAAACACTTCTCAATGCTTTGAAATCAGATCAAAAATCAGAAATACTCAACAAGGTAATATGTCGGTTACCGAGTATTATAACTTACTCACTGAATTATGGCAGGAGATGGATCTATTTAATGCAGTAAATTGGGAGTGTTGTGCTGATGCCGAGAAGTATGAAAAATTATTAGAGAAGGAGAGAGTTTTTGATTTCTTGCAGGGACTTAATGTTAGATTTGATGAAGTACGATGAAGGTTACTTGGTTTAAAACCATTGCCATCAATCCGAGAAACATTTGCTGAGGTTCGTAGAGAAGAGAGTAGGAAAAAGGTCATACTTACCTCACACACTTCTGAACAAACCTCTCAAGGCTTAGCTTTAGTGGCAAACTCTCGAAAGGAGTCTACTTACCAAACCTGAGAGCAAGAAACCAAAAACAAGCAGTGGTGTAACCACTGTGATAAGCCTTACCACACCTGTGAGACCTGCTGCAAAGTACTTGGGAAACCACCAGATTGGAAATCTAAAAGCCAAAGAGTTCAACAAAAACGTGGGGCAACACATGCAGCAGAATCTGATATCAGCAAATCCACAGGGATAAAACCTATCCCCCCAGCAGATTGAACTACTCCATCAACACTTGAATCAGAAAAACATCACAACTAAGAAAGACTCACATGACCAACAAACCTCTACTGCGACACTAGTGCATAAAGGTAACCTGTGTCAATCATTATTATCAAAATCCCTAAGTCAAAATCTTTGGATTGTGGACACAGGTGCATCAGACCACATGACTAGGTCTTTGAATTTTTTTTGAAAATTATGAGCCATGTAACTAGAAAATTAATGTCTAGGTCGCGGATGAAAAAGGGTCACCAGCTATTGGTCAAGGGAGAGTTTGTTTGCCAAAACTGACATTAAATACTGTTCTCTATATGCCCAAGTTAACTTATAATCTACTATCTGTCAGTCAATTAACCAAGGACATGGACTGTATTGTGACGTTCTTTTCGTCTCATTGTGAATTTCAGGACCGGTGTTCGGGAAAGATGATTGGCAGTGCTAAGGAGAAGATGGACTTTACTACTTCTCAGGAAAGAGTACTCCTACTGAATCCAAATCCCCACATAGGATTTCCCTTTCAGTTATGTCAAATTCTGATGTTATGTTATGGCATCAATGCCTTAGTCATCCCAGTTTCCCATAATTGAAAATCTTATATCCAAACCTTTTCATCAATAAAAATCAGATTTCTTTATATTGTGAGCAATGTGTCCTTTCAAAACAAAACAAAAATGCTTATCCCATACACTCATACATACCCTCAAAACCTTTCCAATTAATTCATAGTAATATCTGGGGTCCCGCTAGAGTTGCAAGTCTAACCAGTACTCGTTGGTTTATCAGTTTCATTGATGATCATACAAGGGTATGTTGGGTATATCTAATGAAAGACAAATCTGAAGCCAATCATATCTTTAAATAGTTCCACAAACTCATCCAAAATGTATTCTAGACCTTTATTTAAGTAGTGCGTATAGACAATGGGAGATGATATTTTTCAACTGATTTTATTCAATATCTCAATGAGAATGGGATCATTCACCAGAGCTCTTGTGTTTATACCCCACAGCAAAATGGGATAGCGGAGGCAAAGAATCGTCATCTTTTAGAGGTAGCCTAATCTATGATGTTTACCAACTTTGTTCTTGGGGAGAAGCCATTCTAATTGGCTCATACTTGATAAATTGTCTTCCTTCAAAAAACTCTTAAATTCCGAACCCCATTAGGTGTTCTTCTAGAACAATTTCCTCACATTAAGCTCCTTAATTCCCTTCCTCCTAAAGTCTTTGGGTGTACTGTTTTCGTACACAACAATCAACCCAATAGAAGCACACTTGACCTATGAGCTATTAAATGTGTGTTTGTTGGGTACTCTCCCACTCAAAAGGGTTATAAGTGTTTCTCACCTTCTACAAACAAATTCTTTGTTTCATATGATGTCATTTTTTTCGAAAAACAACCATACTTCACCAATACCTCTCTTCAAAGGGAGACATCCAATGAAGAGATTTAGATTTATTGGGACCCAAGCATATCACTTCCTATCTCACAAACCTTCCCACAAAACCCGCAAACATTGCAACCACCTAGCATTAAACATGAAACTGTCTAGTCCAATTCAATGAGAGAACCAATTCCTAAAAAACCAACCTTTGTGTATTCTCAAAGGCCTAAAGCTCATCAACAAGGCCAATCATTGAACCAGGAATCGACTCCTAGAGAGACTATGGTAAGTGACTTAGATGTGCCAATCGCACTACGAAAGGGGGTAAGATCATGTAATAAATATCTTATTTCAGATTATTTGACTTACTCAAAGTTATCTTCAAAGTTTAAAGCTTTTACTACTAAGCTTGACAATGCAAGAATTCCAATAACTGTACATGATGCATTCCAAGAACCTAAGTGGAAGGAAGCTGTACTTGAAGAAATGAAAGCTTTACTTGATAATAAAATATGAGAGATTGTAGATCTACCCAAAGGGAAAAAGGTGGTTGGTAGCAAGTGGGTGTTCACCGTGAAGTATAGTGCAGATGGAGAGATTGAAAGGTATAAGGCTAGATTAGTGGCTCAATGTTGTACACAAACCTATGGAATAGATTATGAGGAGACATTTGCTCCAATTGCAAAGCTGAACACAATTAGAGTCCTTCTATCATTGGCTGCAAATTTAGATTGGGAACTCCATCAGCTTGACATTAAAAATGCCTTACAAAAGGGTACATTAGATGAGGAAATATATATGAGGATACCAACAGGTTTTGAAACCGAAGAAGGAAGGGGAAGAGTTTGCAAACTAAAAAAATCGTTATACGGCCTCAAACGGTCTCCACAAGCATGGTTTAAGAGGTTCAGTGACACTCTTTGCAGGTTTGGATACAAACAGGGACAAGTTGATCACACAATATCTGTGAAGTGTGGAAAAATGGAAAGAAATCCATCTTGATTGTGTATGTGGACGATATTATAATCACAGGCGATGACACTAGTGAGACCAATGATCTTCAACAAAAATTGAGGCTGGAATTTAGGGTAAAAGACCTCGGAGCATTGAGACACTTTCTCGGAATGAAGATTGCTAGAAATAAGGAAGGTGTTTTCATATCTCAACAAAAATACATTCTTGATTTACTGGAGGAAATAGGAAAGATGGGTTGCAAACCTATGGGAACTCCACTGGAGAGAAACTGGAAATTCAAGAAAAATGAAGAAGATCCTCCTGTTGACAAAGGAAGATACCAAAGGTTAGTAGGAAAACTTATCTATTTGTCACTAACCAGACTGGATATTACTTATTCTGTGAGTATTGTTAGCCAATTTATGCACTCTCCAACTCAAAGACATTTAGAGGCAGTCAATCATATTCTAAGATATCTCAAAGGCAGTCCAGGTAGAGGATTAATGTTTCAGAAAAATGAGAAAAGAAGCATAGAAGGGTTCACGGATGCAGATTGGGCTGGTTGTATTGAAGACAATAGGTCAACATCTGGTTATTGTACTAAACTATGGGGGAATCTTGTCACATGGAGAAGCAAGAAGCAGTCCGTAGTAGCAAGAAGTAGTGCAGAAGTAGAGTTTAGGGAAATTGCACAAGGAATTTGTGAAGTTATTTGGTTAGAGAGGTTGATGCAGGACCTACAGATCACCACTTTCTCTCCCACCAAAGTTTTTAGTGATAGTAAATCAACCATCAGTATAGTGAAGAATCCAATTCAACATGATCGAACAAAACATGTTATAATTGACAGGAGCTTTATCAAATGTGAAATAGAGGAAGGGGGCGTTGATCTATGCTATGTCCTTACTGAAGCACAAGAAGCTGATATCTGCACAAAGATCATGTCTACGCCTAGATTTGAGACAATTCTAAGCAAGTTGGGAATGATAAATATCTATTCCTCAACTTGAGAGGGAGTGTTGGATAAATTATCTTAGATAAGTTTAGTTAACTTAGGAGATTATCTTGTAGGAGATAAGTTTATCTTCTAGTAGATAAGATAAGATATATTATAGATAGGATAAGCTAGTATATACAAAAAATCCAGTAGTTTAGTAGTATTAGAATAGATTATACTCATGTATGAATTACATATAATCAGAGAAATAAAGTGGGTTTTCTTCTGATATTTTCTATACCCTCTTGTTTCAGTAACACTTTTGTCCTTCAACTTTTTCCCTTTCCCTCGTAAGGAAAAAATAATAATCCATTTTTACCTTACAATCAGAGCATAGACTAACCAGATATGCCACTCTTTGTGCAGGACTTGTTGTGGATGATCCACGGATGCTTATTAGCTATTTTGTGGTCTTCATGTTTGCTTGTTTTAAGCTCCGTGCTGATCAGTTATCTGGTTTCTCGGCCTCATCAACGTATCGGCAGATGTTGTCTCAACGGAAAAATATTTTTGTTTGGAAAGATCTCTCTTTTGAAATGAAAAGCATGTGGACCTTTCTTGACTACCTGAGGCTCTACATTTATTGCCACCTGTTGGATCTTGTGCTTTGCTTGATTTTAATTACTGGAACCCTTGAGTACGACATTCTGCACCTTGGATATCTTGCATTTGCTTTGGTCTTTTTTCGGACGAGACTTGTAATACTGAAGAAGAAAAACAAGATATTCAAATTCTTGCGCATATACAACTTTGCAGTTATTATTCTTTCTCTTGCTTATCAATCTCCTTTTGTTGGGGTATTTTCTTCTGGAGATACGAAACAACTAGGTTATATATATGAGATGATTGGATTTTACAAGTATGACTATGGGTTTCAGATAACTTCAAGATCTGCACTAGTGGAGATTATTATATTCATGCTGGTGTCACTTCAATCATACATGTTCTCCTCCAGTGAGTTCAACTATGTTTATCGATACCTTGAAGCGGAGCAAATTGGTGCCATTGTGCGTGAGCAAGAGAAAAAAGCTGCTTGGAAAACTGCACATTTAAAATACATTCGTGAATCTGAGGAAAAGAAACGACAGCGTAACTTACAAGTAGAGAAGATGAAATCTGAGATGCTTAATTTGCAAATTCAGCTTCACAGCATAAACCCAGCTGGAAATTGTGGCAATTCTTCACCTGGTAGTGTAGGCCTAAGAAGGAGGAGGAGTACATCTGTTACCTTCAATAGGGATTCTGGAAGCCCTGAGAGAGGTGAAGGGATCATCATGAAACATGAGCAGATCAGTAGAGAGGATTTATTTGTTCCTTTTGAAGTAAATGAATTTCCTGCTACTTTGAATACTGAAAGTCCAACAGCATTAATGTCTCCAAGGTATTTTTCCGAATCTCCTATTTGTGAGATCTCTGAGATCAGAGAAGAATCAGCTGATGGCTTACCTTTGAAGTCTGTCAGGAAAGAGAATGGTCATTTAAAGGAAAACCCCTTGAAATCTGCAGTGCAGTTATTTGGTGATGGCGTTTCGCAGGTGCAGTCTATTGGAAACCAGGCAGTTAATAACCTAGTGAGCTTTTTGAACATAGCACATGAAGATTCAGATATGAATGAGCACTCCTCTAGTGAAACTGGAGTTGATGATATGGAAAATGAAAAAACCAGGCATGTGAGCTTGCACCGTTCATCTTCTCTACAATCCGATACAAGTGATGCTACAAGTCTGCAGATTGGAAGGATCTTCCGTCACATATGGTCTCAAATGCGGTCAAACAATGATGTTGTTTGTTATTGTTGCTTTGTTCTTGTCTTCCTGTGGAACTTCAGTTTGCTTTCTATGGCATATCTTGCAGCCCTCTTCTTGTATGCTCTCTGTGTTAACACCGGCCCTAATTATATCTTCTGGATCATTATGCTTATATATACTGAAGTTTACATTTTGCTTCAGTATCTTTATCAAGTCATTATCCAGCATTGTGGATTGGGTATTGATCCACACCTCCTTCGCGAGTTAGGATTTCCTGCACAGAAGATTAAGTCATCCTTTGTCATCACTTCACTTCCTCTGTTTCTTGTCTACTTATTTACTCTCTTACAGAGCTCTATAACTGCCAAAGATGGTGAATGGGTTCCTTGTACAGGCTTTAAGTTCCAGAAAAGAAGTAGCCTACATGGGAAGGAAGTTATTACAAGTTATAGCTGGAGTGAGAGGGCCCAAGAGCTTCTACGACGAATCACAGATACAGCGGGATTGATATTGAGAGGCTTCTTTAGGTACTGGAAATCATTGACACAAGGAGCGGAGTCTCCTCCATATTTTGTCCAATTGTCTATGGATGTAAACATTTGGCCAGAGGATGGAATTCAACCCGAAAGGGTTGAATCTGGAATCAACCAATTGCTTAAACTAGTTCATGAACAGAAATGTAAGGACATAAACCCAAATCTTTGCCCATTTGCAAGTAAGGTTCATGTCCAGAGTATAGAAAAAAGTCAAGAAAGCTCAAACATAGCCCTGGTTGTACTTGAGGTTGTCTTTGCCTCCCCTTTGATAAACTGTACTTCTGCAGAATGGTACAAATCACTCACTCCTGCAGCTGACGTAGCAAGAGAGATTCTTGAAGCACAACGTGCTGGATTTGTCGAGGAAATTGAATTTCCTTACCCTATTCTTTCTGTGATTGGGGGAGGGAAAAGAGAAGTTGATCTGTATGCTTACATATTTTGTGCAGATTTAAGTGTATTCTTCTTGGTTGCAATGTTCTACCAATCTGTGATCAAGAATAAAAGTGAATTTCTTGATGTTTATCAGCTAGAGGATCAGTTTCCAAAGGAGTTTGTTTTTATCTTGATGGTATGACTCGATTCTTTCAAAGCTGTGCAATTCCAAGTTCTTCTAACATCGTTGCAACATTTTTATTCAATCGTGCAAGTTGCTTGTAGAAAAAATGAAGTGCATTGTCTAGATTATTTGCAAAATATAGCAGAGATACTAGTCAATCAAAGTTTGAAGATCAAATACCAGCTTCTTGATTTTAAGACCATGTATTGAGTCAGTGAGCATAAATTTGATACTGGTATAGGTTTTTAAATTGCATCTCTTAGCAAACTCCCCCACAATCTTTTCTCCAACTTCATGATCAAATAATTCAAGTCATGTTTGCTTGCGAAGGTGCATTTTTCATTCATCTTAATCTTAATTCCGTAAAAGCAAAATTCACTTATATTCTTATTGATCAACTCAGCTTATTAGAGAATTAAGACAGCTATTCCTAGCAACTCCTAATGGTGGAACTTGAAGTAATAGTTTGAAATTACTCCAGCTACATGTGTTTTCTTGGTAGTTTGTACTGTTTTAATCCATGCTTAAACCTTCTTTCTAACTGTTTCTGCAGATTATCTTTTTCTTGATCGTTCTTGATCGTGTTATATACCTCTGCTCATTCGCCACTGGAAAGGTTATCTTCTACATTTTCAACCTCATCCTTTTTACGTATTCAGTTACAGAGTATGCTTGGAACTTGGAACCTTCGCAAGAACATGTTGCTGGGCTAGCACTCCGTGCTATCTATCTTGCAAAGGCAGTTTCTTTAGCACTGCAGGCCATACAGATCCGCCATGGAATCCCTCATAAAAGCACCTTGTATCGACAGTTTTTGACTAGTGAAGTTTCACGAATTAATTATTTGGGTTATAGACTTTATCGAGCTCTACCGTTCCTTTATGAATTGCGGTGTGTACTTGACTGGTCATGTACAACCACTTCTCTGACCATGTATGACTGGCTGAAGGTACGCTGCTAAGAATCCTTGAAATATTTCGTGAGCTCACCATCATATCTACCATCAAATCAATATAAGCATGACTTCTTGGTATCTGTTTTCATTCTATTTGTCATTTTCAGATTCTAATTTTGCTTTTGGTTCTTCCTAAACCATCTTGACCTAGCAGACTTAGCGAACAGCTATACATTTCTGTACAAGGGTTCATATGAAGTTTTTTATCATCCATGTGATGACTTTTAACTACACATTTCATTTTCAAGTATTATACAACTTTTTTAATGGTTTATTCTTACATATTTAGCTGTCAAATTATCTCATTGTTTAACCACCATGGATTTGGCCTGGTAGTAAGGAGGTACTAATATCTTTCCATTATCAGGTCAAATCCTGGTAAGTTTTGGGTTAAGGGACGTTGTAACTATTGTTGCTTTTCAATGTATCCAAAAAAGTTTCTTCCACTGTTTGGAGTTCATTCTTCTTGGTAGGGTTTCTTATCATATTATCTGAATTTCACTATTTGAACTAACGAGTAGCTTTGTTTTTAGTTGGAAGATATAAATGCGAGTCTATATCTTGTCAAATGTGACGCAGTCCTGAATAGAGCATGGCATAGACAAGGAGAGAAGCAAACAAGATGGACTAAGTGTTGCAATGGCATATGTCTGTTCTTCATATTAATCTGTGTTATTTGGGCTCCTATGCTGGTGAGAAACTGCAAAAAGAAAAACCATAAACTCTGTTATGTCCATGCAAAGTGTTCATTGTGGGCTTTCATCAATACATCTTCTGTTTCTCTGCTTCTAGAAAGGTTTTATTAATGAATTTCTTGTTATTGTTGTTTAAAAGTATAAGTAGAGGACTGCAGTTTTGGTGCATGCATGTGTATTTACCTCTGTTTTGTTCTGGAGAATGAAAGAATGTGGATTGGGTGTATTACTTATGCATTACTTGTTTCTTACTTACCAGATATATAGCAGTGGTAACCCGACTAATGTTGCCAATCCTATTAGAGATGCAAGCGTTCAGCTTGATATCAAGACAATGGGTGGAAGGTTAACATTATATCAAACCACACTTTGTGAAAAGCTCCAGTGGGATGCAATTAGTTCGGACTTTGATCTAGATCCTTATCGTTACCTGGACGCCTATAATAAGAATGATATCCAGTTAATATGCTGCCAAGCAGATGCAAGTATGTTGTGGCTTGTCCCCGATGTGGTTCAGACAAATTTTATACAGTCCCTTGACTGGGACAGAGATATGGATATTTATTTTATGTGGGTACTAACCAGGGACAGACCAAAAGGAAAGGAAGTGGTGAAATATGAAAAACCAATTGATCGTCTAGATCGTCCAAAAAACTCAGATGTGCAGAAAGTTTTAAATGGCTCTACAAGCAGCTTTAGGGTATATAACCTATATCCAAGATATTTACGTGTTACTGGCTCTGGCGATGTCAGAACATTCGAACAAGAGGTATTCTGCATGTCATCTAATTACTTTCCTTTGTTGCTAGACACCCTTACCCCTCCCTCATTCTCCTTTTGGGATGAAACTATTAACTTCTACTCTCGTGTAGCCTTAGCATAATATTTCACCAATTGTTTGTGGTAAAACATCACAGCTGTTAAATGTAGCTCCATTCGATAGAATTTTTATTACGAGTGCTTGATTGGTAAATCCATAGTACACTGCTTTTGACCAATAATCTGGAAATCTGTGGATCCTCATACAAACAATTATGAACGATTGCAGGTAAATGCTGTTAGCGCTGACCTGATAATGAATCATACTGATTTTAGCTGGTGGTCATTTTATGACATAAATTCATCAGATTCACGTGGTTGTGGAGGTTCCAGAGGACCTATGGTCATCATCGTATCTGAGGAAACTCCCCCTCGTAAGTTTGAAAAAGCTATTTGACATAGTCTGAATCTCAACATTATGGTATGAATATTTTTGTAGTTTTTGCTAGTCTGAATCTCAACATTATGGTATGACTATTTTTGTAGTTTTTGCTGTGGCATTAACGCTACAATATTGTTGCAGAGGGTATCCTTGGTGACACCATCAGCAAGTTCAGCATCTGGGGCCTATACATAACCTTTGTTCTTGCTGTGGGCCGTTTTATAAGACTTCAATGCTCAGATTTAAGAATGAGAATTCCATTCGAGAATCTTCCTTCTTGTGATAGGTAACATGGTTTCGTTTTGATTATGTTCATATTTGTTGGCTTTCAAAACAAAGTTTACTAATAGCAAATTTTATGGGAAAGAAAAATTCAACTGCCTTTTCACGAATGGGATGGAGAAGGGGTATTAGGAAGAATGTACACACGCAAAGATCTTGCTGGTTGTTGGCATTGAATAGCAAAATTTACAGTTCCCTATGAAGCTGTGGATATCAAATAAAGGTGTCACAGTTGGTTTGATCCATCTGTACATGCATGCTTAGCAAATGAAACGGGGAAAATAACTGCAATTCCATGACAGTGTTCTTATCTTCGACTGATTATCTTAAATCATGAAATTTGCATCTGTTTATATTGACACTGGATGTACTTCTAATGCAGATTGATAGCCATCTGTGAGGACATATACGCCGCGAGAGCGGAGGGTGAATTGGGGGTGGAAGAGGTCCTTTACTGGACACTCATAAAGATTTACCGCTCACCGCATATGCTTTTTGAGTACACCAAACCAGACTAGTTTCTTCAACCAAATGTTGCCCTAGTCTGCAAAACTGACCTGGAATTTGACTGATACCATGTTATGGTTAAAGATATAGAATGTCAACAGTTATCTCCCTCCAGTCCTCTGAAGCTCTCAGTTTTGTCGTCACCGCAGAGGTTTTGGCTAACTTCAATGTCTAGTTGTTTCTGAATTCATGATTTGCATTTCATTCTTCTCCTCATTTTCTGCCCTATATAAGGCCTCAATTTTAGCAAGCTGACCAGTAGCCAATAGGTTAGGAATCGAGAAGTATTAGAGAATCAAGGTGATTCAAATAGAGGACACTCCATTTCTTCATGTATATACCATCCTTAGCCATGTATCTCTACATTCTATTACTCTTTTACAGCTTTCAAATGAAGAGAGGCAATGTACACAGTTAATTTTTCCTTGAAAACAATAGATACTGTAAACTATTTGCAAGGAATGTACTAATGCAACTACACTCCACTTATTTCCCAGCCCCAGGCCTTTCAAATTCTTTTTCTTCATTTTTCTTCAATTTTAAAAATTAAACAGGTTCAATAAATAATAATTTAAATTTGAAAAGAAAATATAAGCATAATTTCTTAGGTAGAAGAGATTAAACCTGCTTGGTTCTTTATAGTTTTTATTTTGATGTCGTCCTTTTACATTTAATTCGGTTGAATTGATCATTATGTACAATGAGAATGAAAAACTAAGATTAATTTGGAAATTGTAATCAACTACTTGATTTACAAATTGTGACTAACTGGTATTCACCTTCTTATCTGACCTGATCCTTTACATGTCTCGCTGTTTGCATTCAATGGAAAGCTGTATGCAGCTTGGTTATGTTAAATGCAGCTTACAGTTCCATGTAAGATTTCATGTCACCCAGTCTCAAGAAACCCTAACTTTAACCAATCAATCCAACTGATGCTTATGTGAAACTGGGAAGGAAATAAACTAATGTATACTGTTCGATATCATGGGCACCATTATACTTAATGACGCTTAACCTACTTGTGGAAAATGATTGCACCATAACAATATCATTCAGAATGAACAAAAGCCTTGTAAATAGACCAGCTATAGAAAGTACTCATTAGATAAACACACAAAATACAAATGGGTGCAGAGCAGTTAACTACCATTAAACTAACTCAAGCTGAATCTTTTGATGCCTTAACTCTTTTGTTGCTATTCCCACTAGTAGAAACCTTTTTCACAGCATCTTCAATTGAATCTTTTGATGCCTTAACTCTTTTGTTGCTATTCCCACTAGTAGAAACCTTTTTCACGGCATCTTCAGCTGAATCTTTTGATGCCTCAACTCTTTTGTTGCTATTCCCACTAGTAGAACCCTTTTTCACAGCATCTTCAACTGAATCTTTTGATGCCTTAACTCTTTTGTTGCCATTCCCACTAGTAGAAACCTTTTTCACAGCATCTTCAGGTATGGTGTCTTTCATCACCTTTGGGGAAGTGAAATTGAAGTGAGAGAGGGAAACATCTTTGTATTTGGGGTCAGCCTCCAAAAATGCTGCGATTTCATTTCGAGTTCTCAATTTTTTTCCCGTTGGAGTAATGTAGTAGGCATCCATTTTGGAGAAATCTCGCCTGAGTACCAGGCTCCGCTTAAAACCTTTCGGTGTCTTTGGGATGCCAGGCCGGTCAATAACCCAGGTCCGAGTGGCGTCGTACTCAATGTCAGCAGGGTCATCACAGGTAGCACCTGGTTTCCTGTCACAAACAAAAGGGTCATCTGGGATTTTACTTCTAATGTCTTCATACTCTTCTTGTGTGGCTATCACCCTCCATTTATAGCAGGTTTTACACTGTGCAGCATACGTATCGATTGATCGCATTGGTGATTTTGAACTCTGTCATTGCAATACACATTCACTTCCAATCCCAAAGGAAGGCATCAAGTTTCCAAAGATCAAAGATGCATCAGTTCTCAACGAGTTTTAAGTTATGGGTTTCTGTTAGAACCTTGGATCCTGGCTCACAAAATATCACCCAACAGAGGAAGACAAATATGCATCCATGTGATGAAATTTGCTACAATCAAACAGGTATTCATTAACGTATAACATCAAGAAGAGTTTAAGGAACCATCCTTACCATCCAGCCTAAAGTGTACCAAAACAAAGTAAATGCAAAATTGGTCAGAAACGCGAGACAAGAAAAGGTTGAAATTGGGCAGACATCTCGTGCCTAATTTCACAAAATAGCCCACTCACATGCACCCAAGTACAGAACTCAATCATGAGGCTTAGAAAATCGTTCCTTTCGTTATATCAGACGTACTTCTACCACTTATGATACTGAAGCTTCACAATTTCGATCACCTACGGTAAAACCACCAATCGAAACGGACAGCCATAGACGAGGCAAAAAAAAAACTCTCGTATCCTCGTTCAAAAGAAAAGACCATAAAATCAGCTAGCGGGTAAGTACAGGTGTTCCTACCCAATCAAATGCCTATAGAACATTAACGACCTAAACTCTCATCGTCTGTTATGATGGGAAACTCTCCTATAAACTCATCCATTGCCAACATCATTTAACCAGCACATTAAGACTTGAAATCTCTCATAGACACAATGCAAAATCACAATTATTAATTCTACCCTAGTCTTTGAAGCTCAACCTCTATGCTCTCGTAGGCCAAGAAACAAACACTTGGAAATCAAGAAATTACCCATTCATGAACATACACATATATCCAAACTGCCCTATTACAAAGACCACGAAGTGACGAGAATAGAACATATTAGAAGCCAAATAATGGAAATCTTAAGCTTTAAATCCGAACCTTCGACGACGTTTTAGAGATTCCCTGCTTGTCCTCTTTCAAATAATGGAAATCTTAAGCTTTAAATCCGAACCTTCGACGACGTTTTAGAGATTCCCTGCTTGTCCTCTTTCATTCTCTGTCTCTCTTCTCACTCGCACCATTTTCCCCCAGACAATGAGTACTTAAGCTTGGCAAGAAACACTGGGAGATGTTAAGATTACCGATAATCTCGTGGTTTAGGTCACCGACGTGGCTTCTTAATGACACGTGTATAGAGAGCATATGGTGCCCAACCAGAGATAGGGCTAGCGGCATGCAGCTCACATGTTAGCGAACCTAAGAAAAGCTGACACAACTATGGGATCACAATTAATTACATTTTTTTTACCGTTATATCGCATAATAAAACTAATCGCTAAAAAATAGAATTTAACTTTAATCTGGAGTAATATCTTCTTGTCATATAAAACTCATGATGCACTTCTCTATTTTTAAATTATTCTGATTTGATATGGTGAACTATATTCTCGTTGATCTCTCTATTATTTTGAATGATAGACCCTATGTATTTAAAGCATTCTTTATATGGTATAACTTTTAAATCAATCTGTATCTCCACATTAAGATCCATCCTATGGCCCGAAAAGATATACTCTAAGTATTCAGTTTTAGTTCTGCTCAATTTAAAAACCCTAGACTCTAATGTATGCCTCTAATGTTAAAGCTTAACACTGATACTCTCTTTTCTTTCATCTATTAAGACAATATCATTAGCAAATAACTTATACCAAGACACATCCTTTTATATATTCTTGATGAGCCCATTCGTCACCATCGAAAACAAAAAAGGATTCAATGAGCAGCCTTTATATAGTTAAATATTGATAGAAAAAGTATCTGTATCTCCTCTTACAATAATAAAACTAAATAAAATAATAATAATTAAACCAAAACTCAATATCACAATATGTTTAAATCCTAATCCCCAATTATATCATACCAAAATTTGTGAGAGAAAGAAGGGATAACATAGGAGATGATGACTGATGGTGGAGAAGAGAAGATGACTGCGACGAGGGGAAGAACAGAAGATGAAGAAAATGGGGTGAGGTTAACAATTGGTCATGCTGGTGACATGAGATTGAAAGCCAAATAAGAGGGAAAGGAGTACCAATGATGACGACAAAAATCTACAACAAGAGGCGGACGTGACTGTGGCAAATCAAAGGACAACTAGGGAGATTATAATTTAGGGATTAAAAAACAATATGTGAGACCAATATCCTTTTTCAATTTAGTCCTAATTATTTTTTTAATTTTCATTTTTAGTCTAGTATTAATCTAATATATATAATACCAATCAGTACTTATTGATTAGTAAACTTTAGTATAGTCTAAAATTCAACTCTAGTATGGTATTATAGGTTTTAGTATTGTTTTTCAATAGGAAATGTACAATATCCATATCTTTGATCTAAACTCATAGTTTATCTTGATATGGAGCACGACTTCGACAGTTGTTATGGGCGATCAATCACAATAATTAAAGAATAAGTGCGGAAAATAAACAAACACACAGATAAAAATAATAAATAAATAAAGATTATTTAGTTAAAAAGGTTTTAAAAGATAAAACATTTTAGGAAAAGTTCTAAATAAGTTCTTTAATCAAAGCTATAAATTTGATTTAAAACCTTTTTCTTCTCAAATGAATCTAAAATTAATTTAATAATATCATTTGAGCCAAAATTTCAAGCATGTTTAAAATAAGATTTAGAAACTATAAATTAATAAAAATTATGTTTAAAATATTTAAAAGTAAATAAAAATTAATCATTTATCTCTTTTGGAATTTCTTTTAAATTTAGTTATTTCACGTTAAATATTTATTTGTATTTTTATATGATTTATACTTACATATAATTTTTATAAATACATCAAACTATTATTTATTTAATATAGTTTAAATATGCAATACAATATAATGAACTTATAAGTCCACTCCACTCCCAGACATGTAATAATTATAAATTTATAAGTCCATGTATATTAGAAAATTACAAATTAAATGAAAAATTACACTAGATTTATCAGTAACAAAACTAAATAAAATAATACTAATTGCACCAGTCTTCAATATTATAGTATTTCAAATCCTTAATCCCTAATTACATAATACCAAAACTTACGAGAGACAAAATTGAGGACATAGAAGATGATGACTGGTGACAGAGAAGAGAAGATGACGACGACCAAGGGGAGAACAAAATATGATGACAATAATCAGTCACGATAATGACGACGTGGAGATATAGGATTGATTCAAATTGATTGAAAACCAAATTCCAATAATAAAACTAAATTAAATAACACCAATCCCCAATATCACAATATTTCAATTAACTAAAATTAACAAGTAATCAAAATAAATCAACTTAATATAAAAGGAAGAAATTTAAGAGTACTTAACTTTGATAAGATTTCATCTAATTGTAACATTGATCATTGGTTTAAAAAGAATAATCTTCATAATTTAAGCAGTTAGTCTAAAACATATTATGACAGTCATAATAAGTCTCAAATTTTCTTAAATTAATTGATTTAAACTCAACATCTAAACCAAAACTTATCATTAATTGACTGTATATGATAGTAGTTCATATCAATGGTGATGTTGTCGCCTGCAACCAAATATAAAAGATTTCACTTCCGTTAAAACAAATTAATGTGGTAGCGGTAAGCGGATATCGTTCCCACGAGGAATCTTTAACGGTAAATGTTAGCTAGTTCAAATGAAAATAGCGAGGGGGGTTTTGTCGCGGCAATAAAAATAAAAGGAAAAATCACAAATCGAAACCATAATGAAATTGAAATCAAAAGAAATAATAAAATAAACAAACTCCATAACTGGTCTTTTAATAAAACTAATAAAAATAACAATTGAAATTATGCAGAAACTAAAAACAAAAATAGAAAATTAAATCAACCAAAATCCCTAATCTAAGAATAAACTAATTGACAATTGCAAAAAAATTAAACAATGGAAATTAATTAAATGGACTTGCGTCAGCCAACAAAAAGAGAATGGAAAGATGCTGTTTGAAAGCTTCTGGACGTTTGGTAGCAAGGAGAATATGATGTGCGGTGATGGTTTTGTTTGAATAATAAAAAGCAAG
>JAOQMR010000009.1:15453614-15464041 GCA_027563865.1 Erythroxylum pelleterianum | reverse complement strand
TGGAAGTATTGGGAGAGGCTTTGGAAGGAGTTTGGAGTGTGTAAGTCGACTTGTCTGTCTCCATAAGTCGACTTGTGGAGTATGAGTCGACTTGTGTCAGTTTTCGTAAACTTCTCCGCTCTTAGATAAGTCGACTTGTGTGTCATAAGTCGAGTTGTGTGTCATAAGTCGAGTTGTCTGTTTCTGTATAAGTCGAGTTGTCTGTTTCTGTAAGTCGAGTTGTCTGTGTAAGTCGACTTGCCTGTCAGTGTTTTGAGATTTTGACCAGTTTTGAGGCCGAATCTCGCTTAGAGGCCTCTAATACGATTTGTAGATATGGATGTTAGCTTTCGAATGGCATAAGAACGAAGGCATTTGGATATTTGTAGATAAAGTTATGGCAATCGCGCCAAAGTATGTTCAATAGGAATCAGTATGTTCAATATCCTGAACATGTCGGATTCTTTCGATCATACCTCACTCATCCGACCTCCAAATGAGGTGATTCTTGAACCAATAGATTTATAAGACACACATCTATCTCTCCATGAATAATTGTAGCATCTGGAGTTAAATTAAGAGAGTTTACATTAGAGCAAGTGAAGGGTTGGTTGAGAGAGCATGTTGGGGAATGAGCCCATTGTGGTATTTTGATGATATCTTGAGTTGCATAACTCCGTTTGAGGTAATTCTTGCTTTATATTAAACAAGAAACTTAGAGCCATGATTTTAATTAAAGAAGTAAATTTAAGTTCCGATCGAAGGGTTTCAAATTTTGTTCGCAAAACAGGAGAATTAAGTTAAAACATAGTGACTGGTTAGTTTGGGCCGCCATGGAGCAAATTTTTGGGATGTTTTAAAGAGATCAAATTATTTAGTAATGAATATGAATTGATAAATTTTCCAATAAGGGTTCAATGAATGAACCATTCGGAAAAATAGCCACGCTTAAGGTTTCATGTCTTTTAGGAGGGTTGGGTTCCGGAAACGGGGTCCAACAAACCATGTGTGATGATTGGACAAATTGGAGACATAAGCCTATTATTAATTTTTTAGTTTATTCTGCAAATGACTCAATGTTTTAGAAGTCTATTAATGTATCTGGCCTTATTAAGAATGCTGATACTTTATTTGAGACATTTGATGAAGTTGTGAATGAAGTAGGGCCATAAAACATTGTTCAGTTCATTACTGATAATTATTCTGCTTATAAATTGGCAAGAAGGAGGTTACAAAATAAGTATAATTCTTTTTTTGGACTTCTTATGTTGCACATTACATTGGCCTAATGCTGGAGAATATAAGGGATCCTAGGTATTTTCTTATTATTGATGAGACTATGCAGAAAGTTAAAAAGTTGACCAAGTTCATTTATAATCGTACATGGGTGTTGAATTTAATGAGAAAGGAACTTACCAATGGTAGAAATTTGTGTCGTTCTACTGTGACAAGATTTGCAATAAATTTCTTATCACTTCAGTATTTTGTCATGATGAAGAAAGAGTTAAGACAGATGTTTACAAATGATAAGTGGGTTGCTTCTCAGCATGCTTGGTGTAATGCTGAATTGGAGGTTTCTAGAATTATATTGGAAGATAGTGAATTTTGGTCTTAATGCCAATTTGTTATCCGAGTTTATGAGCCTTTGGTGAGGGTACTTCATTTAGCTACTAGTGAAGAAAAGGCAATAATGTGTTATTTTTGTGATGTCACAGAGACGACGAAGGAAGCAATCAAGGCCAATATGAAGAATAGGTCTTCTTTATAGACACCGTATCTTGTAGTCATCAATGAGATATGGGAAAGATAACTTTTTTCTCCATTGTTTGTAGCTGGGAATTTTTGAATTCTAATGTCTGTTTCATACCAAATTTTACAAAGAAAGCTTAAGTGAGGAATAGTATTCACTATTACAACAGTTGTTGCCTATGAGATGATGCAAGATATTATGAGCTCACAAATGGAGCTTTATAAGCAGTCTTTTGGAAATTTTGGATTGCTAATTGTTATTCGATAAAGAACAAAACTTTCTCCAGGTATTAGTTGCTTCCCTTGTCCTATTTGTTGAAAATTAATTAGCACTTTATTTTGTTTATAACGCTACTTTTATTATCTTATGACTTAAAGTTTCTTGGCGGAATCAATTCAGAAGTGGTGTTTTAGAATTGCAAAGGTTTGCAATTTGAATTTTAAGCCAATGAGTGAGTACAACAAGCTGTGAACAGAATTGGAGCACATTTGAATTCATCCATTTTGAGAAAAGGAATAAATCGGAGTAAAAGAGATTGAATGACTTGGTATTCGTTTTTTACAATTTAAATCTTCGGGAAAAGTATGTTATTATCATTATTAATTTCGATATTTTTTTTATAATTTTTTAATAAATTAAAATTTATTGTTTACTAGGACTCTAAACAGAACAAGTAGTTCAGTAGATCCAATTTGCATTGATAATATTGGTCTTTTGACGGATTGAGTTTCTCAGAAACTAGGTTTGGTAAATGTGAATGACTTGGAAGATAATCTTGGTTGGGAAAACATTGACATGTCATTTGGTGCATTGAATTTGAATGATGATGATAATGAGGCTCTTCTCAGTTATGAAGATTTTTTACCAAATGATAACTAGTGTCAATGCAGTTATAGCGGATATCCTCTCGTAGATAATTGAAGGAAGTTCCAGGATTTTATTTTTCCTCTTCTTTTAATTTTACTTATATTTGATGTATATATTAAATTTTATGTACGTAATGTAATTGTAAATGCTTTTGTTTCATGTTTCACTCCTACTTGGTTATTTCTTCATCACGAACTCTTGTTATAAATTGTAATAGTTTGAGAGTTAAGGATATTTATTGTTCTTTTTATTGGATGTTTTGATGTAATTATTATTTATTATATGATAAAATTGTAATATTTTTAATATTTTCTATTGTTCTTAATTTTATATTCTTATGATGATAATTGTCTTTTTTCATATTAATTTTGGTTATTATTTATATGTCAAATATCTTAAAATTATTGTTATTTCATATTAATTGTGGTTGTTATTTATTATTATGATTTTTGGAGGTAGGGTTGATATAAACCTATAAAGTATACAGTACAACTTTACAATATAACAATTGATTATTTTGCACTTTTTAAAAAATTTAAGAACAATTTCATAAATTTTAAAAATTACCTAAAACGGTACCCGGTATTGACTGGTATCATAAGAAATTAAATCGTAAGATAGGAAATTTATAGTTTAAAAGGTTCAATTAATATTAATCTATTATAAAATTGATTAAAAATTAAAATTAAAATTAAAAATTTTGAAATATAATTAAAAAAATTGTCCTTACTTTTTTTGAAGAATTTGAAGTTTAAATAAAAAGTAAATTGTTAAATGAAAATTATGATTTATATAAATTTATTAATTTACAGAAATTGATTAGTTAATTAATAAATTGATCATTTTTAATAAAAATAATTATTAAATTAAATCAAAAATAAAAGTTTAAAAATAAACAAAAAATTGGATACTTAAATTTTTAAGAATAAATTAAAAAATCGGTTAAATTTTTTAATCATTTATCGTGACCACGCGACCGGGGATGATCAGACCCGACAACACAAAGTTAAGGGCAGAGGTGAAGAAGAGAGTTGCATTTGCATGCTCCCACACACAGAGGATCATTAAGATATTAGTGAATCCACAAAATTAAATTGAAGAAGATGTTAAACGTGAAGGTGATAACCATGGTTAAGCTCTAGTATAAAACAAACCCCTGATTAGGACAAACTAATGGTTAACTTAAAACCCTATATAAACCCACCCACAGTTGCCTAGCCACTCGCTACAGTACCCAAGCACCGAGCCAGCTCTCAAAGAATTGCTCAGAACTTCCCCATGTGAAAAACAAACGCCCCCTAATATTTTTTCTATCAGTGCTTTTGTTCATAATATAGTAAGAATGACCTTTTCCTGTTTCTGTGTCGTTTTTCTTGGTTAGAGGTTGCACGTACTGCTCTTTATGTTTTTGCCATAATTTTGTTGTTTATTTTGGGTAGTTTTTCGTGTAAAGCTGTGGTTTTTATGGCTCTGAGCGACTTTTGGAAGATGGTTTTATGTTGGTTTCTCTGATTGTTGAGTGCAATGTGGCTGTGTAGGTATCGTGTATGTTGTTATGCTTTTGCACTGCGTGGGTTTGTTTAGGTCTGTCTTTTGATCAATCTCGGTGTTGCTTTTATGCAGGATGAAGCATTGATAGATCATTTATCTGTTGCTGGCTCTACTGGTATGGCTTTTCCTATTTTCGGACCACATATCTATAGTATTTTTTTTTCTGCCATCATGATCCTTCGTCGTACAATGCCATGGTTTAGTTCGCCTTTAGTTTCAAGGGAGCGTATGAGAATCGTGTTTACATTTTATCATTTGTGTATTCGATTTTGCACCAAACCTTTTAATGATTAGATTATAATGCTTCTTTTGCATTGTTAACTTTCTTCATTCATAGGGTATATTGATAGAGAGGCCAGTGGTCCTACTCCTGGGTATATCTCCTCGTCTTTCATAGAGACGGTAAAATGGCTGATAGTGAGGAAAGTAGCGGCAAGTCGGGGAGCTCATCACTTTTGCTGCAGGACAAAGAGAGTAAGATCGAGAGAAAATTAGTTAATCATTCTATGCCAAATGCAGTTGGTTCATCATCTTCCTTGAATGAGTACCATTCATATGAGTCATCAAAAGAGAAGTCTCAGAATTTACAGACTGATTTTGAGAGTGTGGAAGCAGGGCCGTCTCTACTTAAACTGACAGGAGAAGAGTCTGACCTTGATGATTGGACTGACCCTATTGCAACAGAGTTTGAAGGACTATTGTTTTCTAATCTACAGTTAATCTTCCAGAGTGCAATCAATAAGATAGTGGAGGGTGGATATGCTGCAGATGTTGCTGAAAAGGCTATATCAAGGCTAGGCCTTTACCGCGGGGGTAAAGACCTTGTGTCAAACATTGTACATGATGCGCTGGCCATATTGAATAAAGAAAAGTGTGTAGATATTTCAAGAGATATTGTATTTGAGAATTTGCAGCAGATGGCGGAATACACGATGATTGAGATGGTTAATATCCTTCGGGAGGTTAGGCCATCATTGTCTATTGGGGAGGTAATGTGGTGGCTGATAATGTGCGATATGAACATATCACAAGCCTGCACCTTGGAAGGCAGTCTAATGAATGAATTTAAACGTGACCAGGTCCCAGGTGAGAATTATCCTAATAACACTACTCACTTGGTGTCAGAAGCCCAAAGTTCTGAAGCTAGCTGTGAGAACCCCAAGGGACCAAATATTCCTAATTCCTCAATAGAAAGTGCACCATGTAATATGCCTGAAAAATTCAAGTTTAGCACTTTACGGAATTTTCCAATCCTTAAAAATCCTTCTGCTCTTAAAGGGTTGGCATCAGAAAAATCCTTGGATCCTGCTTGGGAATCTGGCCAGCACAAATCTCAAACATCTGCCTCTGCTGGAAAAGTAAAGCATGGTTGTAAGGTTCATAATAAGAAAGAAAATGCACCGAGGATCAAGTCCTTTGAGAGGTTTCAAAAGTATTATAGTAAACAGGCTTTCAGAGCTGGACACCTTGCTACTATTGGTGATTTTCTTCTGGATAAAGGGGTGAAGGGTTCATCTGAATTACCTGATGTGCATGCAAAAGACCATTCTTTAAAGGATAAGGCTAAAACAGAAACCCCTAAAACAGATAGATGCTATCCTGTTCCTGTCACTGTTCAATCTGTTCTCTGTGCGACAAATGACTCCTTAAATTCAACTAGCATGGGTACTGTATCTGCACCATCCAGAGCAGATACCCTGTTTCTGGCTTCTGAAGAAAAGAAAATTTCTTCAATGCCTGAAGCAAACCCCTCTGTTTATCCTAAGATAGCTGACTACCTTGCTGTAATTCCTTATGATAAGTCTGTGGAGAAGTATGTCCCACAAGATGAGAAGGACGAACTGATTCTGAAGTTGGTTCCTCAGGTTCAGGATCTGCAGAATGAGCTTCAGAGTTGCACAGACTGGGCCAATCAGAAGGTCGCAGAGGCTTGTGCTAGGCTTCTTAAGGACATGCCTGAGCTCAAAGCATTAAGAAAGGAGAAGGGAGAAGCTGAACAAATTAAAAAGGAGAAGAAAATCTTGGAAGAGAATACCATGAAGAGGCTGTCGGAGATAGAATTTTGCCTAAAGAATGCCAATGCTCAGGTCGAAAAGGCATTTTCTACTGGTTGCCGGCTTGAGGAAGAACAGATTCTACTGGAAGATGATATGAAAACTGCTAAAACTAAAGCTGTAGAGTCAGCTGTGAGGTGTCAGGAAGCATTGGAGAGGGAGCAGAAGGTCCTTAAAAATATTCAATCTTGGGAGGGACAGAAGGGCTTGTTACAGGAAGAGCTCAAGACCCAGAAACAGAAGGCGGCTGAGCTGCAGCGAGAACTAGACAAGGAAAAAAATAGGCAGAACCAGACTGAGGTAAAATTTTCGAGTATGGGATGCCATAGCCAACCAATAAATTGTGATGGCCTCAACCAGATGAAACTTCTTATCTCTAAAAGAACATATGGGTGACAAGTACTACAAGGCCTATATTTTTTTTGAAAATTTTCTTTCCAATAAAATAAGATAACACAAAGCCCTCGTGAAGTTTTTTTGTTTGTCAAGTGCAAGACGAATCTGGCCAGTGGGTTGCATTGTTTTCGTAAATACCCAAAACTAACTATTGATATGTCATATTTGAGTGATATTTATTCTGACTTATACATTTGTTTGAGGATTTGCAGGCCAAATGCAAGCATGAAAGGAAAGAAAAAGAAACGCTGCTTTCACAAGCAGCATCTATGAGGAAGGAACGGTTGCAACTTGAAACTGTAGCAAAGACAGAAGAGGATATGATCATACAAAAAACTGAAGATGATTTAAAGAAGCATATGGAAGACATCAAGAATCTTGAGAATGAGATATCAGAATTGAAACTGAAGTCAAATGCTTCATCAAGAGCTGCTCTTATGAGGGTATTCGATGGGAACTATGGCACAGCTGATAGTAAGGTTGTTGACCTGGCTATGGATGATGACCAGGACTCTTTGCAGGTCACAACTTTTGAAGGCTTTGGAACTGGAGGTTTGAAAAGGGAGAGGGAGTGCGTTATGTGCTTATCTGAGGAGAAGTCAGTGGTTTTCCTCCCATGTGCACATCAGGTACTTTGCACAAATTGCAATGAACTCCATGAAAAACAAGAGATGAAGGAATGCCCTTCTTGTCGAACTTTGGTCCAACACAGGATTCATGCCCGGTTTGCTAGTCAATAAGCGTCACACCCTTCTATGGGAATGCGAACCGAGCAAGTGGCCGTCTTTAATTAATCTGTCAAATTCTTGGTTTCTTTTCGTTTCTCGATGTCATGTAGTATAGAAGGAAAAGGAAAAAGACAGGAATAGTGAAAGTCAAAGAATGAAACCAAAGTAGTTTCATGTCAGTTTCAACAATGTGTAAATGCAAGTTAAAAGGTTACATATGATGACAGTAAATTTTACTTACCTCAATATGCTTTGTCCTTTCATGAAAAACTGGATTAGAACCAATGTAAATGACTGTTCGATTATCACACATTAGCCCCATAGGTTGAATTTGTTGAAATCCAAGTTCTTACATGTTTTACCTAGACAAAACCTATTTGTTGAAACCCAAGTTCTTACATGTTTTACCTAGACAAATGCTTGGGTTGTTTATGTTATGACTTTGTATTCTGCTTCTGCACTTGAACAAGAAACTAACGTTTGCTTTTTGTTTTTTCATGAAATTAGATTGCCACCAACAAACACGCAACATCTTATATTTGGTCGTCAATCAGTCCTAGAATTAGCCCGATCAACATTACTATAGGCCTTAATTGAATAATGTCCACGGTTCTTATATAAGAGTACTTTGACAGGGTTGTGCTTAAAGTATTTCAAGATTTGAATAGTTGCATTCCAATGGTTGATTCGAAGGGATTGCATAAATTGACTTACCACTTGTACTGAATAAAATGTTTGGTGAAGTAACTATAAGATAATTTAATTTTCCAATCAATCTCTTATGATTTCCTAAATTTTTAAGAGTTTTCCCTGGTCTACATCAAGTTTGATGTTAGGATCCATTGGACCCCAATTTACATCCCAACAAGCCAACTTCGTCTAGGATATCAAGAACATACTTGCATTGGGAGATACAAATACCATCTTTAGATTTTGCAACTTCAATTCTCAAAAAATACTTCGTTAGATCAAGATCTTTTGTTTGGAATTGTTGTTGCAGGAATTCCTTCAATCTATTAATTATGTTTTGATCATCACCAATAATAACAATGACATCAACATATATGATCAATAGAATTTTACTAGATCTTATGTGTTGATAGAACATTGAATGGTATACTCTACACTGCTTAAGACCAAATTTCTTCACAATTGAACTACACCGTTCAAACATTGCTCTAGGAGATTGTTTTAAATCATATAAAGATTTCTTCAATATGCATACTTTCTTAAACTCTCCCTAAGTTACAAACCTTGGAGGTTGCTCCATATAGATTGTTTCTTCTTGATTACCATGCACGAATGCATTTTTTATATCATGTTGGTAGAGAGGCTAAGAATAAGTTGTGGCTAAGAAGATAAAAATATAGACTGATACCATTTTTGCCACAGGAAAAAAGGTTTCAGAATAATCGTCATAAACTTGTGTGTATCCTTTAGCAACAGCATAAGCCTTGACTCATTCGATAGATCCATCAACAAAAGTCTTAATGGTACATACCCATTGACAACTAACAATTGAGGCATCAAGAGGAGGAGTAATAAGCTTTCAGGTGTCATTTGACCATAAAGCACCTATTTCCTCTTTTATAGCTTGCTTCCACCCAAGATTCGATATAGCCTTTATCATACTCATAGGAATAGACAAAAAATCCAGGTTTGATAAGAAAGAACAAAAGGAGGGGGACATATGGTTATAAGAAACAAAATTTGAAAGTGGATGATTGGTAAAAGATCGTTTACCTTTCTTTAAGGCAATAGGCTAATCTAGTCATTGTTTTCTAGATCTGGAGATAAATTAGGTTCTCGAGGAGAGGGCTCATTCAGATGGCCATCTTCCATTTGATGAGGTCGTCAGAAATAAGCCTACAAATTTAATCAAGACAATTGATAAAGATAAGGAGGATCATAATTTGTAAGTGAACTATTTAAAATTTTAGGCCAATTATACGAGGAGTTGTCAAAAAGTGAGATTAAATAATGATAAAAGCTTTTGGCATCTTGACTCCCAAAAAAGCATGCAGTGTTCTTAACAAATGTCGCGTCTACACATACAAAGAATCTTTTAAGTGAGGAGCTGTAATAATAATAACCTTTTTGTGACCTCGAGTAATTAAGGAAGATACACTTGATGGCTCGTAGAGATGATTTGTCAACACTTGGCTTTAGTTGGTGAAAACAATATACAAATCTAAAGATACTAGGCAAAAGAGGGAACAAAAGGGTATTATGAAACATAACTATGTGAGGGATCTGATCTTTGAGAGTGGTGGATAGCATTTTATTAATATGATAGCAAACAGTGAGGGCAACATCACTCTAAAACTTTTTAGGAACCTTCATCTCAATTAATAAGGTTTGAGCAACTTCTATGACATACCCAATTTTTCTTTCAGCAACACCCTTTTGTTATGGTGTGTGAGAGAAAGAAGATTGGTGAATCATACCACAATTTTTTATGTAAGACTTAAAGGATTCAGAAAATATACTCTGGCATTATCACTTTTGAAGATACGTACAGGACAACCATATTAAGTCTTGACTTCAGAGCAAGAGCAAAAGGATTAGAAAATAGAGAACAATTCAAAATGTTCTTTCATTAGATATAGCCAAGTCATTCTAGATTAATCATAACACAAACAACAAAGTAACAAAATTTGAGTTTTTAGATAGTATAAGATGGACCCCAAATATCATAATGAACTAACACAAAAGGGCTTTTGACTCTATTGTTAACTTTAGATGGAATAGCATCACAATGACATTCCTAATTGATAAGACTCGCAATCTAAATGCATATTTGAGTTCAAATTAGGAATCAATTTTTTTTTTAATTTTTGGATGGATGGGTGACCAAGGAGACTATGGATTTGGAGGGGTGAAGCAACATCTGTAGCATCCGAGCTCTCTGGGCCCGCGATGCCCGAGTCTAACCCACTTTGGGGGAAGCGACCCGTCTGTCGTATCCGACCCACTCTGGGGGAAGCGATACCCAAGTCCGATCCACTCTGGGACCGCGGCTCGCCTGTGAACAGTACAGTACAGTATCAGGTATTGTCCTCTTTGGGAACTGGATGAGTCACCAAGACTCGAACCCAGCAC
>JAOQMR010000009.1:15418539-15438324 GCA_027563865.1 Erythroxylum pelleterianum | reverse complement strand
AGAGTGGTGATCGGGTTGCAGGTTAATATGCCGAGCGGGGTGCTGCGGCTGCTCCGGCCGAGACTGCAGAACCTGACTGATCAACAGATCGACCGCCTCTTCTAGTTGTTTCATGGTGAAGGAGATTGGTGGCGGTGCTGGGAAATCTGCATCCGGGGGGTGCTGGGAGTTGGGATGCGAGTTAACCTCTGCACCATCCTCCAGGGTTGTGCTCTGTTCCTCCTGGTGTTGGTCGTGGAGGCGTAGTTGATCGCTCGGACGGGAAGATTGAGTGCAGGAATCTGGGCGTGGTGACGGATGAGTGACAGGTTGCTGCAAGCCCATCCGTTGCATCGCTAGTGCCGTAACGGCAGCAATAGCAGGGTTGGCTGCTGCCGCTTGGCTTACCTGTGTGTTCCTAGATGTGGTGCCCTGATGACGGGCCCCACGGTGGGCGCCAACTGGTTCAGCCGGATTTGCTGATCCGGAGTATCCTTGTTCTGCTCCATAATTCTGAGAATTCTCTACCGCTGTATACCTGCAAAACAAGCAAAGACTCTCCGGGGGTTGTTTCCCGGAAGGCCCCTCCGACGCTCAAGTCAGTATTTTGAGAGAATTCAGGTTTTGAGGACAATGAGACAGCTAGGGTTATGAGTTCATACCTTAATCACGGTGAATCATTCCTTATATATGTTGTTGGTTGTTTCTAGGTTTAGGTCTCTACGTGAATTGTTGTGTTTGCATGGAAGTCGGTCTCTTACTATCGGGCCGCCAGAGCATGGGCTTGGAGTTGGACCCTTCTAGGCCGGACCTTATGAGGCCGTCCCGACCAGGATTATTTCTTTTCGGTAGATATTTTTGCTTGCTCTTGTTGTTCTTACAAAGTTACAAGCTTCACCAAATCAAACTGATTCTTGTAATACTGGTTAGGTTTTTTAATTTTTAAAGGGTTAAGAATTTCTAATTTTTAGGAGTTAGAAATTTGAATTAATATTGGTCACATAATAATCAACTTATTATTAATTAATACTAATTGTATTTAATTTAATTTAACTTAATTTATTACAAATTTTAAATTAAAAATAATTTTATGTTTACTATCACATGGTATACACGTGTTAATGAGCTCGCTTAAAAATTAAAAATGAATAGATATATACTACGTTAATTCTTCATTTATTTAAAATTTTATTTGAATGTTTTTAAAAATATTATAATTAAAATTAAATGTTTTAAATATTAAAATATATCTAAAATTTGGTGAAGTGTTCAAATTTAGTGGCTGGCATCGCCACTCGCCAATTCGAACCCTGCTGTCGACGATTGATTTTATATTTTAAGTATATTTTCCAGTAACAGAAGTCGTCTTATTTGCGCAGAGTGCACAAGGAAGCAGGAAAGCCCCAAAGTGTTGCCCTTATATATGATCGTGGGTGACCTACTAAGATTCCAACTCAAACCCAAATTATAATTTAATTTTATCTAAATTTTTATAATTAATTTTTTTAAATTCAAACTTGATCGAATCTAAACACTTAATGTTAAATATTTTCTTATAAAGATGGACAACAATTAATTACATTTTGATTTTTCTTAAAAAACTTATCGATTAAATTATGTAATTTGATTCGAATAAAGATAATAAAGTGGTTCAATAAATGATCTAGATTAATAGGCTGAAGTTTGTGAGAAAAAAAAACCTCAATCAGTGTAGACTGACTTATATCAGACATATGATAAGAAAACTCGATATAAATTATATATATAACGTTTCAAAAAAAATGATATATATAAAAAATTAAGATCTTGTTTAATTAGTGTAACGAATCGTAAAGATATAAATTCTCTAGCCTATTTAGTGGTACAGAAAGCCCGCGAAGGTGACAATAAATATGCGCTTGTTTCGATCTTAAAAAGTTCCTTCGAACATTATAAATCAAAATCAGATATTCCTACGTTTCTTCTTTATTCCACGTACGTTGGATTCAAGATATGCAACCAAGGCTACTCCTACGTGTTCCACTCAAATCCGTTAACTTTTGGGTTGATTTCCGACTAAGAGAATCTTTTGGTAGGGTCAACTCGAACTTGTAGCTTTAATGCAAACAGTTACACATCTTTTTCACTAACATGATTACAAAACATCTTTGTCTAAAAAAGTCATTTTGTTGGACCACACGTATATAAATTTTAGAAACATACTACTGTCACTCGTATCTAATACTCCCTCTTATTTAAAATAAATATCGTTTGAGATGAATTTTAATTATTTAAAATAAGTGTCATTTTGTGACTTTTTATGTATATTTATGATTTTACTTCTAAAATTAACATTTAATTTCTCTCACATCTTAATGACACAGATTATATTTTCAAGACACTTTAATGTGTAATTAATAAGGGTATATCAAACATTTCATTAACTTTCTTAATAAGTGTGCATTCCTATAAAACGACACTTAGTTTGAATAGGATAGAGTAATACATATTATTGGGAATAAAAGAAAATAACTAAACCCCAGTTAGCACAGATTGGTGAGATTTAAAGAAGTTGATCATATCTTGTCAGCTTATTATATTCATACTAATTAAATAATTATCCCCTCATTTTATATATATGAGATTCCTCAAGAAGGTAAGTTGCTACAACTAAACATGATCTGTAAGTTGAGCCCCTCTTTCCATTTTCTATCATCAGTCTTTTAATTTCCTTTTGTTTTTCTTGAAAAAGCACAACTCATGGTCCACTTTGGACTAAGAAGGCATGGGAGATGTGTGAGCGTATATCAGCTTACCTGCATGGATTGCTTTTCCTGTCATATTATAATTTATTTCTCGAAAACCCCTACTTTTATTATTTTTATATCAATAATGCTAATGCTAATACCCAGCTAAGCTCAAAGGCTATACGTACAACTACAACCCATACCTACTTGGAGGCTGGAGCAGGTAGTACTTGCCTCTTTTTAATCTCTCTATAAACACAACGGCCTTGGTTCGCAGCCAAGTGTCACCAACCCATTTCCCGGAAGAAGGCAAAGCATTTTAGAAACTGATGAAGCGATGATCTTCATGCATGTCGAGGGTGTTTGAAGGAGGAAAAATGATTTCGCCTTTGAAAGAAACAGCTTTGTAAAAGCCTTCTCTTTCTCACGCTATCATCATCTGCAACGGCTCTTGCCTTTTAAGCCCAATGCTCAGAATTATTGGTAGAAGATTCAGGCGGCTCTGCTCTCGTCTCCGATGGCCAGTTCGCCGGAGATTCAAGCCCAAAATTGTCATCAAGAACTTCGGAAACTTGGGTTCCATATCTCCAAATGGGACAACAAAACATGATTCCATCGTTAACGGGTCTGCTGCAGTTCATCCGAAATCAGAGGAGAAGGGGATAAAAGTTGCAACTTTTAATGCTGCCCTGTTCTCAATGGCATCTGCAGTGCCTCAAGAAGTGAGGTTTTCGAGTTTCGGTGATGAAAATGAAGGTTCTGTAAGGAATAAAAGGTTGATAGAAGGTAGTTTACGGACA
The DNA here is from genome assembly GCA_027563865.1 of Erythroxylum pelleterianum. Classification (NCBI taxonomy): domain Eukaryota; kingdom Viridiplantae; phylum Streptophyta; class Magnoliopsida; order Malpighiales; family Erythroxylaceae; genus Erythroxylum; species Erythroxylum pelleterianum. The sequence continues at coordinate 15,434,819 of JAOQMR010000009.1, read as the reverse complement.
AAGTCTGCAGATGATCGACCAAGGAGCATACTAAAGCAGTCTCCTCTGCATCCGAGTTCCATGACTGGGGATGATAATCTTACTAAACAGCAGAAGTTTGCTAAATCCAAGTTCAGGGTATCCATCAATTTGCCAGATAATGAGATATCATCGCTAAAAAGGAGGCAATTGAGCTATGCAGAAGATGAAAACGAGGGCAGCTCTTTAGGTAGCAATTCAGCTAGAATTCTCAAAGGAAAAGCTCCTGCAAGGTCACAAAGTGCCAGTTTTGTGAGAGATATGGGGGATGGTGTCGAGGAAGGGAGATGTGGGGTTACTAGGACTGTACTTGAAGTGTTGAAAGAGTTGGACGCTGATGTATTGGCCCTGCAAGATGTGAAAGCGGAGGAGGAGAAAGCAATGAAGCCCCTCTCCGATCTAGCTGCTGCTCTGGGAATGGATTATGTGTTTGCCGAGAGCTGGGCTCCTGAATATGGAAATGCCATCTTGTCCAAGTGGCCAATTAAAAGATGGAAAGTGCAGAAGATCTTTGACGATACTGATTTCAGGTTTGTCTAAATTTGTCTCTCAGTTAATTTTGAACCCAGCAAGGCCTGCCTGTTTCTGATTCACTTTTGTTATAGTTCATCCAACTGTTTTTATCCAGACATGAGTGTAGGACGCATTGGCCAAAAGTTTTGGAAAATAAAGAAAAGTTTCTGCTTTTCAACAGTCAGTAATAATCTCTCCAGCTAATGCACATAAAGAATTGTCATGTACAGTAACTTTTAAGGATCTCAGTTGATGAAGGTCTGTCTGCATGAATGCATGTGGGGTAGTATAGTTGCATACAATCTCAAAACCACTTATGTTTCTGTGTTCCTCTTTTCATCCTGGCTGCATGTAGAGAAGAAATCCATTGCCTCTTTTCTTTTTTTTTTTCTGTTGAATTGTTTCATACTCTTATAAGTGAGAACAGTTTCTCAGAAAATACTAATGAAAGATTAACATTCAAGGCAATATATATAAAATTAAGAATAGGAAAGAAAACAGATGTGAATTCAAGAATTAAAAAGAGCATGATTTGCTGAAAAGTATTCCATCCCTTTAGATTCTGGCCATTTAGGAGAGGGAGAATATTGATTTAAAAATCCCCAGAAAACTAGCACCCAGTATGGTTAAGTTTATCCTGTAAAAACCCTTAGAAGGCTCAAATTTTCTCATGTTTTGGATCTTCAAGATTTGATGGAAAAGAGACACTGGTTTAAGTTTCTTGCGTCAGGTGAGTTGTGCATTGGTATAGTTGAAATGTAGGTATTCCATTTCATTAAATTATTAGTACAATTTAGCTGAAATCTTGAAAAGTCTACTCTTCTGTATAATGATTATGTTAAAAATTTTCTTATAAGTATTAAAATATTTTAAAATTTAAAATTTAATGAAAATTTTAAGGTGATATGTAACTTTAACTTAAATTTTTCTCTTTTTTTTTTTAAGATATACTATTTTGTTTCATTACTGGCTGTTTACTCAGCATATATAGTAGGTAATCATGCAGATCTTAAGTGGCAGTTTCACAAGAATGAAATGGAGTAGCGAAAGCCAGTGATTTTGACCTACCAGTCTACCATCAATGTCACAATTAATCCCAGCCAGAGTGCCAGAGCAACTAATTTGTTTTATAAAGTGCCAATCTATTTCCAGTAATAGCATCTTTTTGGGATTCTGAAAGACTTAACTGTCTTCAAATTAGGATATAAGTAATCACACGAGTCACAGACGTCAAATGCTCTGGTAGATACGAAAATGATTGAGCAACAGAAAGAAACATGACACTCCATAACTGATTTCTCTCTGAATCCAGGAATATTCTCAAAGCCACAGTTGACGTGCCCCTTGTAGGAGAGATCAACTTTCACTGTACCCACCTTGATCATCTGGACGAGAATTGGAGGATGAAGCAAATAAATGCCATAATACAATCAAGTGATGGTCCCCACATCTTGGCAGGAGGGCTTAACTCTCTAGATGAAACCGATTATTCTGCTGAGAGATGGGCAGACATCGTTAAGGTAATCCCACAAGAAAGTCCAACCTTTTTCTTCTTTGTTGTCTTAACGTAATCTGAAACAACTATCATAATCATGTTGCAGTACTACGAAGAGATGGGAAAGCCAACACCCAAGGTTGAAGTGATGAAGTTTCTGAAGAGTAATCACTACGCAGATGCGAAGGACTTTGCAGGAGAATGCGAGTCAGTAGTCATGATAGCTAAAGGACAGGGTGAGAAAAATCATTCCGAACGCTGTAACTATGTTGCCTGTAGCTTTTAGTTTGTGTAATTAATGACATAAACACTTCTTTTGTTTTCTTTTCACCTGAATGAAGATGTGCAAGGGACATGCAAGTATGGGACTCGGGTGGACTACATCTTGGCGTCCCCTAATTCACCTTACAAATTTATTCCAGGGTCCTACTCAGTGTTCTCTTCGAAAGGGACTTCTGATCACCATATTGTGAAAGTTGATGTAGTCATATCGAATCATAATGATCAAGAACATGTCCGTAGAAAGAGACGGCAACCTAAACAGAAGGTTGTAAAGATAACCGACTCTTCCAAAGGTGTATGGAAATGGAAGGCAGATGATGAGAAGGATAAATTTCGATAATAATTTTCGTGCCCTTTTTCTTAACTATTTTCCTTTATCTCTTTGCTTCCTTCCATCTGTAAATCATTTACTTTCTGTAGAAAAAGCTACACTTAGTTACAGGTTGAGATAGTGGCAATTACTAGTTCGCCTGTGTGATGCAAATCAGCAAAGTTGAGAAACTTGAAATACAAGAGCTTTATCATAATTTGTCATGTGAAGAATACCTCGTATACTGTTGTACCAAGTGCTGATCTTGTTTTCATGAATCACAAACATCAGTTTCCAATTTGATTTCTTAAACCATATTAAAGACATGCTTAAGCTTTCAGTATTCCGTAAGAAAAGGATTTATTTTCACTTTGATATTGAACAACCTGAAAAGAATCTCTTCTTTGCACTATCTTCCTGTTCACTATCTGCCTCTCTTGGAGTTCGTTATCGCATTCTTACACAAATTGGTGTCGTTATACGAAACACAGATTTCGTCATAACGAAAAGCAAAGTAATACACAAATTGATTCCTTTCAAGTTGAGTATTTTAGCCTTCTGCAACCCAGGTGGGAGTAACAAACTTTAAAGTTACCAGAAGAACGTTAACAAGAGGAGCGAAAAATGAAAACAGCAACCATTGTTTTTTTTTGCTCTCTTTTCCAGTTATCAGAATTAGACACTTCTTGCCAAGAAGCATGACAATGTTAAAGAAACCTGCTAAAATACGATCCTTATCGTTACCAAGCTTCTTTATGCACCAATTACCACTTGGATCTGCCCAAAAATCAGTCCTTTTGTTCCTGGCACCACAAAAACCACGAATTGTTAACTTTTGGCCCAAATCTAACGTTAAAAGACTTAAAAGAGATAAAATTCAACTACCATGATAGGTCCTGAAATCGGAATATAGGAAAGTTGTAGGTGGAAGATATTGTCCATGCACCAAACCAGTTCACAAGTTCCAGGTACTACTTTAATGTACACAGGGATAACACTGCAATCGAAAGTGGAAAAACTTTTCCCAGCGACAGAAATGATCAACTGACGGACGTTGTCTTGATCTTGAAAGTTACATTACGACCCGAGGAACTGCAACCATTCGAGCTGGAAAGGATCCTTATAGCTGAGCTCACAAGAATGATGATTGTTAGATAGAAACTTGAAGTTTTGTTCATCAGTCTTATCAGTAATCACATCCATGGAGTGAATTACAAAATATACCAAAGGTCAAAAAGTATTGGATCCCAAAGAATGTCATCTAGATCAATGATTTCATGAATGAATTTTTGTTCTACATATCTTTACAACAAGAATGCGATTCCTACTTCAGGAACCATGCAGTAAGATTTAGAGAAAAACAGGCCGGTTGAGAGGAGAACCACAGGACATATGAAACTATCTAGTGTCTGAACTTGACCCTTCTTGGTTGTTGTGAGAAGCGTGATCGCTTTCGAACGTATACGGATGGTAGCCTGCAGGACTAGAGAGCTGATCTGCGTCAATACTGCTGATCGATTTCTCAATGTCAACCCTCTCGGCTACAAGAGGAATTGGCCTTTCTGGGATGGTGGGAACTGATATCTCTGTTTCCAGCATTTTCACAACCTGATCCATTGTTGGCCTGGCATATAACTGAGGGTGAGAACAAAGAACAGCAATCAACACATACTTCTCCAGAACATCTTGTTCACCCAACTCTGGCATGCCACCTTCAATAACATCTAAACTTCTTCCTTTTTTCACCAGTGACCATGCCCAATCAGTCAGAAGAGAGGGCTGGTTGTCATGATCCATCACAAGTGCTTTTTTTCCGCTCAAAAGCTCAAGAAGCACAACACCAAAGCTATACACATCACTTCTATCAGTTAATTGCCCATACAGAACATACTCAGGAGCAACATATCCCATAGTACCAGCTACTCTAGTACTCAAATGTGTCATTCCCTCCGGGGTAAACTTTGCCAGCCCAAAATCAGCCACCTTTGGCTCATACCTCTCATCCAGAAGTATATTACTGGCCTTAATATCTCGATGAATGATCCCTGGCTGAGCTCCATAATGCAAATAAGCCAACCCTCTGGCAGTCCCTAGCGCAATCTTCTGTCGACTGGGCCAGCTAAGTTTCTCCATCATAGACCCGAACAAGTGATCATACAAACTTCCATTCTTCATCAAATCACACACAATTATTCTTTGGTGACCTTCAAACGGAGTAGTGGCGATGCAATACCCTCTCAAAGCAACAAGATTGACATGCCTCACACTGGCTATCACTTCAACTTCATGTGCAAAACTGGCATCACCAGCAGCAGAACAATTCTTGAACCTTTTCAAAGCAACTTCCGATCCATCAGCCAACTCACCTCTATACACATTCCCATACCCTCCTCTCCCAATAATAAAATCCCTATTAAAATTCCTAGTTGCCTTCTTTATCTCCTCAAATGTGAACTTAACCAAAGTAGTACTTTCACTAATCGAATCCAACCCAGAACCCGTACCTGTCTCAACTCTGTCAATCTTACTATCCCTCCTCCTCTTCAAAACCTCATGTCTACGCCTCAAAAGCCAACACCCACCAATTCCCATCAACAGCCCAACACCACACACTATAGACAACACCAAGATCAAAACTTTTTTCTTCCTCTTCTTAGATCCACGTTTCGAAATAAAATCAAGGAAAAACAAACACTTGGCAGTACCCTTATCAGTAGGCCCGTACATATTCACAAACGCCGCCGCATAGATCGACGGATACCCCTGACAATCAGACACGTTACCGACAGAAGGTCCCGTCAAGTACGAGGCTTGAAGCTTCGACAAGCTCGTAGTACAAGCTGCACAAGGAGAGTTGTTCTCAAGCGATTGGTTACAGTTTGCAACCACGTCGTTCAAAGTGGGGTTGGGGATCAAAGACTCGAACTGGGTTCGTGTGGTGATGTTCATGCAGCCCTGGGAGATCCAGCTGGTTTGGAACCCACAAGAGGAGCGAATGTCGAAGTTGGGATAAACTTCGTCGAGAAGCTTCTGGTACGAGAGCCAACACGACTGTGACGAATTAAGTGGAGGCAAGAAATTGCCCGTGTTCTGAAGGTACCGGGCTTCGACGAATCTTAGGCCTTGTTTGATGTACTGGCAAGCAAGAGAAGTGTCCGTGGTTGGTTTGTTGGAGCGGGCTGCGAGATTCCGTAGGGCGGTGAAGTCGAGCGGACATGGTGGTGCTGTGCCGTTCTGTGCGAGGATTGAGGTCGACGAGAGAGCTAAGAATGTGAAGATGAGAAGCTGCCGTAACGGTGTCATTGGAGATGCAGTTCAGGCTAAGTTTGTTTCATCAAGTGGGTATAAGGTTTGACTTGCGAGAGTTTTAATCAAGACATGAGCTTTTAGTTTTAGCAGCAGCCGCGGGCACAGGGAGACACAGTTTTAGAATTTTAAACAAATTTCAAAAGTGGTACCATATGTCTTATTATTTAACTTTTTAATCAAAACATGAGCTTTTAGTTTTAGGAGCAGCAGCAGCCGCAGCCACAGGGAGACGCAGTTTTAGAATTTTAAGACAAATTTCAAAGGTGTTCTTTTAGATATGTCTTATTATTTAATTTTGGTGTTTTTGATTATTAAAGCAGTTTTAGAATTTTAAGACAATTTTCAAAGGTGCTTTCTAAATTCTAACTGTTAAGATTTCTTAATGTTTAATTTTAGCATTTTTGATTATTGAATATTTATAATAATGATTAAAAATATAAATCACGAAGTCTTACTTGAATTAAATATTTGGATAATGTTATTGTACAAATAAAAGTCCATTTTGAATGAAGATTGGAGTGGATTACGTTTCTTTTTGAAATATGAATAATGCAAGATGATATGTAAGTTATCTGGTGTGAAGGTTTCTATATCTATAATTTTTAACTACTGCGTGGCTAAGTTCTTTGAGGGACACACGTTGAGTTATTGGGTGATTTTCTTTTTGGTGGATGTTACCGTGAATCACTGCTGAGTTGGTCTTATTGTGTAGGTTATTGGATGTTGTCTCTGTTTTGCAGAAAAATATGTGAATATTTTGGTGAGGTTTTTTTGGTGAATGAAAGAGGAAAAATGTGCAGTTTTGATATGAATATTTTACTGCATTGAAGGAGGCTTGCGTGAGGGAATTTGTGGTGGTGTCTTGGTATTAGTTGATTGATTGTGTTTGGAAAAAAATCACGTTGCTGTGTGTTGCGAATATAGTGAGATAGCTAAAGGAGTGTTACTGTATGGGTGATTTTTCTTGTCTAAAATTTTCTATAAGCGTTATCTTGCTTTTGTACCACACACACATGAGTGACTTAGTGAAGGTTTTGGTTGGGCGTTGATTGATGGTATGTGCGTGAATGGTGAAACCTTGATCTAATTATTTTGGTAATTTGAGGGATTGTGTACGTGGGTTGAAGTAAGAGTGGTGTGTGTGTATGTGACTCCTCATTTGGTTTAACAGCGCGTGTGCATGACAGTGTCGTGGGCTGAAGGACAGATTTTATGAGTTGCAGATTTCGTGATGGTGCATGTGTGACTCCTTTATACGTGACTCTCTCTTTGTCTTGTTCTGGGTTGGTTGTTAGTGAATGAGCAGATCACGTGTTAGTGGAGTGCAGAAAATTTCAAGGGAGCAGCAGATTGGTAGCTAGTGTCATTGGTGAACAATTATCAGATTAATCTTCCAAAGAGCCGAAAACCTTTCGGGAAGTTGTTCTTGTCTATCTCAAGTGTATTCAGTTTTTGTTCTTTACTATTTTAATCACTTGAGTTATTTGTTTAGTGCTCTTTTGTTAAACGATTGATTGAGAAAATCCTCTGTTGAGGTTAGTGCGAAGCGGTCGTACTATTGGATGTGAAATTCTTTCACGTGTAGTGAGGATGAGGCATAGTGTCAAGGGTTGAGTGGTTTCGGCTCAGTAAAGCCTTGTATAAAATTATTGTCGTTAGTGAAAGAATTAAGCTGAGTGAGGGCAGGGTCGGTCCTGACGTTTTATAGGCCTTGGGTAAATAAAAAAAGGCTCCTTTTTTTCTCTGTTCTTTCTGTATGATAATCAAAAGTGGGCCCTTCTAAAGAATAAAAGAGATAAAATAGGGGTCTTTTTGTTGCTCTTTACAAAGATCAAGACTTTCATAAAAACAAAATAAAGTAAAATAGAGCCCTATTTTATTGTCTATTTCATTTTTCATTAGGCTGGGCCCTAGGCAGGTGCCCTGCCTGCCCCTGCCCAGGGTCGGCTCTAGGTGAGGGTCCCGCAAATGTAGACAAGGTGTGCCGAACCGCGTTACCAAATTTCGATATTGATCTATTTAATTTTGTATTTATTTTTCTGTGTTCATTTGGTACAGAAAAATTAACAGTTGCTGATACAGTTACTTTATATCTAGTAACCGACAGATACGATTACAAGAAACTATGGCAGAACCTTACAAGTAACTGCAGTCAAATCAAAGTTTGTAAAACTACTACACCCATTCGATTTTTTTCAATTGGTTTCAGAGCGGGTCACCAAATCAGGACTTGGCAGCAAGTTGGTACAGATCCGAATTTCACAGACATAGCTACAAGAGAGGGTGCATCGATCATCAGACCACCACTGTTGGATGGCTCTAACTATCCCACATGGAAATCACAAATGAGAGTTTTCATCCAAGCTCAGGGTACAAAAGCTTGGCATTCGGTAGTACATAGGTGGAAGCATCTAATGATTATTGATGATAAAGAAGAGACTGTTCAAAAAGATTAATTTGAGTGAACAAGAGTTGAAGAAGAAAGTGCACATGGAAACTCACAAACAATGCATGCAATTTTTAGTGTTGTTAATGAAGGATGCTTCTCAATGATATCAACCTATGAATCGATTAAAGAAGCATGAGATACTTTGCAGACTATTCATGAAATGTTCAAATTTGTGATAGCATCAAAACTACAAATGCTATCTGTGAGGTTTGAAAAACTGAAGATGGATGAGAATGAGACTATTGGGGACTTTTATGAAAGATTGCGCGATATAGCGAATCAGACACGTCAACTTAGGAAGAAATATTTCAATCTGAAACTAGTCAAGAAGACATTGAGATCACTATCTCCAAGATTTATTTCAAAAATTGCAGCAATTGAGTAAGCTCATGACATTAATGACTTGTCGTTGGAGAAGGTAATTGAGATTCTGACCAATTTTGAAATGAATTTGTTGAGGGGCCAACAAGAAAAGAGCAAAGGATTGACACTACAAGCTAAAACTAGAAAAGACATAAATGATGTAGAAGATGAATTTGATGAGAATGAGGATATGGAATTATTGACAAAAAATTTTAGCAAGTGGTTAAAGAAAGTGAAAAAGGATAGATCCAATTTTAGGCAAAATGGTGGGAGCTCATCAAATAGTAATTTCAAACAACAAGGGAAAACTCAAAAGGGTGAAAGAAAAGTGAAGAAAATTAAATGTCATGAACGTTAAGGCTTCGGACATTTGCAAGCAGAATGTGCTAACACCTTGAAGAAGAGGAAAAGGAAGTCTTATACAAGCACTTGGAGTGAGAATGAATCCGGAAGTGAGTATGATAGTGAAGAAGAAACTGTGAATAGTGTTGCATTAGTTACTTTGTATAGCAAAAATCCAGTTACTTGTTTAACAGTAACCGAGAAGGAAGTAATTGAAGACGAAAATTTGAGTAAATCAGGAAATTTCCGGAAAACGTAGACAATCCAACTCAAATCTCAATCTTAGGTTATGACAATGATGGTACTTCAGATGATAAAAAGGAAGGTGAGTTAATGTATGGTAAATGGGTCTAAACATATAAGAAAAATGAGAAGTTGGAGGAAAACTCTTCCATTAAAAACATTATTCAAGATCTAGAGAAGAAGTTGTTGTCTACATTAGATGAGCTTGGTAAAACAAAATTGAAGTTGGTCACTGAAGAAAAAGAAATAAGAATGTTAAATGGATGTATCGAAAAGTAGAAAAGTTGTTGAAAATTGTTAATGCTAAAGGAGACCTTCAAGACGTTAGCTATAAAAGTAAATGTTCCAAGTCGAATGATGAGAAAATTGGTGCGAACAAATATGTCCAAGGAGAAATCTTAAAGAAAAATCGAAGGTTCATACCTACATGTCACTTTTGTAGAGTAATCGAGCACAGAAAAATGAAATGTTACAAGTTGTTACAAATGATGTTTCAAAGGGATCAAAACCGAAAGTCTAGACACTCTCCATTAAATTTCCAGCAGCAACCCATGTTACTCTTCCATGTCTCAAACTTTAGTTTCAACTTTCTTAGTTCCTCATCAGGATGTATCCTGAAAACTGATTGCCTTGTTTTAACCTCAAGCTGTTGTTTGGCGTCATCCTCAAAATTCTGTGTTCTTTGCTCAAATTCCTTTGCCAAATTGCTAACTGCATTTATATAGCAACTAGGCTCTCTGCCTGATTTGAAATCGGGAATTGAACCAGAAACTTTGATGGCTGTGGTTCCACCAGGAGTTCGACACCCCGCAGCCACATTGTCCTCGTAATCATAGCAACGAGGTGATGCAAAAGATTCAAGTTTTCCAGGTTGTCTTGCACTATTATCAGTCACAAGACTCCTTCTGGCAGCAACAAGACTTGCCTGAGACGAAATCACAAATAGTGGTCAGGAATAGCATTAAATGCACCACGCTACAGCGACTCCCGTAGTGCATGAGTCGAGAAATTTTTCTAGGATTCAATAGACATCTTTTTACAAACAATATGACAATTATCCATTTACACAGAAATCTACATATATGTGGAATACTTGCTTTAATCTAATCTTTGAATGAATTTCATATTACGAGTTTCCACAATCAATGTGAATGAATTTCATATAAGAAAAGCACTCACTTGCAAAGATTCCATCTGCATTTGCCACATCTCTTCCATCGTTTTCATTTTTGCCTCGTAGTCCGACCACCTTCTCTCAAATTGTTGCAGTTGCTCCCTTAGAGCAGCATTTTCTTCCTCCTTTTGTTGCAGAGCAGCTTCTGCCTTGACAACTCTCTTCTGGAGTTGAAATTAATGTTTCAAAGTATTTTTAAAAGTTGATTTCTATATGAATTCGACTATTTTAAGAATTTGGTTCAGCTAGCCTACCTAATTATAAAAAGTTATGTAGTAGGACGTTTGTTATCGACTAGCCAATGGGTAAATTTGTGGACAATCATCAAAAACTGATTAATCAATGGTATGAAATCTATTAAACTAATTATACCTAGAAACTAGCCATTTCAAGTATTTAACGACTATTTGAATTAGTTTTGAGGATAAGCAGACCATAATTGAGTTGTACAGAGAACATTTGACATAATAAAGCATTGTAGAGAGTATTAAAAGGCTGTAAAAATCATATGTGCATCTCAAGGTATATATTGAACCTTAGTTCTTTGGTGTGAGCAAGAAAATGAAGTTTTTGAGTTATATATAATTGTGTAGTTATTGAAATTAAAAGAATTGCTTGTGATATACATTGTGAAGATTCATGTAACCTTTTATAAGAGTTGTAAAACTTTTATATTTTCTTGTGATAAATTTAGACAATTGCAAGGTTTATCTTTATTGATTAAAAAAAAGTAGATAGGCCCAAATGAAGTTTTTAGAGTAGATATATTCTAAAGGTTGTTTGGTCAAGCTATTATAAACCGATTTTGTGTTTCTTTCTTTATTCTCATTTATTATTGTTTGTTTTATGATTGTCTTATATGTCATAATCATTCATTAGAATAACCAATTCATTTATTAATATTTAAATATGATTAAAAATCACATTTTTACAATTCACCCCTCTTTTTATGTGCCATTCAAAGCAGGGGTATGAGTGTCATTTTGTATCGGTCACAAAATGGTATTCAAATTCTTGGTACTATACTGATTATGGAAACTAATCAATACCGATCGGTACCAACTGGTACCGGCTTGTATTGATCAGTACCCAAAATACCAAAAAATATCAAGGAGCAAATTGAGATTCTTAAAAGTTAGGGACCAAATTGAAAAAAAAAACTAAACTAAAACCTAACGTAATTCATTTTCTCCTTCAGTCTTCGACAGCCCCTCACTCTTACCGTCTCACCCACCAACGCACGTCTCTCTGTCCTATCATAGTCTTGTTGCCGCCCTCCCTCATCCTCAATTGCCACCACCCTCCCTTATCCTCACACACATCTCTTTGTCCTTTGTTGTTGTCTCTTCCTTGATAGTTGTTGTTGCTTCCTCTACAGCTTCCTGCTTCCTCCTTCTTCGCTTCCTCACTAATTCCTTGATAGTTTGCTCTCCATCGCTTGCTACTCTCTAAGCACCATTCACCACTATTGTTGGTCGCTGCTCCTCACACACCATTACTATTCGCTACTCTCCACACACCACCTGTGCATCCAGTCAAACAATTCCCGGACCCCAGATCCCAATCCTTTGCCTAGAAATGGGTCTGAAGCAGAGTAATCCAAAAGCCAGATTTGCATCTGGTGAACCCTGCGACCCAAATCAATCCACGCCCTAACCCGACTTGCATTACTCATTAACTTGGTTACAATTTGTCTGATTTTTTGTGTGTTTTAGGTTGTTTGTTTCTTCTCTGGATTGTAATTGTATTGTGTTTTGGTTATGTCATATGTTTATTGTGAATGCTTTATAAAATATGCAATGAGTTTGGAAGTTGTAATTGATTGTGTGAATTGTGTGTGGTTCAACAACATTTAAGCATTTGCATTGTGCTTTGGTTATGTCATATGTTTATTGTGAATGGTTTATAAAATATATATTGGACTTGGAAGTTGAAATTGGTTGTGTGAATTATGTATGGTTCAACAACATTTAAGCGTTGTGAATTCATGAAGAAATGAGATCAAAATAACATGTATGGAAGAACATGTAAGCATTATTAATTGTGCATGGTTAAAGAACATGTAATATTATTTGTTATTTTAATAACCATAAAAATGAGATCAAAATTAATTCATTAAAATGTTAATTTGTTAATTGATTTATATGAAACATACAATTTAGTAATTATTTTTTGTATATAAAAGGTATTTAACATATGATTAATCATTTAAATATAAGATTTAATATATAACTAAATCATTTAACATATGTAATTAAGTTAAGAAAATTAAATATTTGCATTTTATATTTGCTCATTGTTGTCATTTGGAAATAATATTACAAATATTAATCCTATCTTATGGTAGCAAATAGACATTCACCATTTTATCTTATGGATAGTTTAATACATAGTAGAAAATAGTACGTGAATTTATAAAAGAATACTTATTATTCAACATATGTGAAATTGTAAGTGTTTAAATATATTATCATAAAGAAAAGTCATTTTTGCAATGTTTGTTATCATAAAGAAATATGTAAGATAAAATTTATCTGGAATGTGGATATGTTTATAATTGAATATTGAATTTTTATAGTTATGTGATGATATTATATATTAAAAAATATATTTTAATATGAATTTCTTAATTTAATTTTGATAATGTCTTTATTTATTTTTGTCAATGTTTTAGAAACCGGACCAAAAGTTAAACAGGTAAGATAAGAGGTTTAAGGTTTAAAAGGTTCAATAAATATTAGATCGAAATAAAACTAATTAAAGATTGAATAAACTTAAAGAATTTAAAATATGATTGAAAGAGGTTGTCCTTACCCATTGAAAAAATTGAAGTTTAATTGAAAAAAAGATTGCTAAATGAAAATGAATTGATTTATTTTAGTTTATAAGAACTTATTAATTTATGAAAATAATCAATTAATTAATAAATTGATCAGTTTTTTACAACAAAATTTATTAAAGTAAATTGAACTGGAGAATTAAAAACAAACCATAAAGTTAGTCAAATTAAAGTTTTTACGATTAAACTAGTTGAGTTATTTGATCATTTATTTTTTTAGATAAATGGAGGAGAGTTCAAGCACTCCTGATAATTTATCCATTTCAGGAAGATTTGATGATCCAATTAGAGCTCATGCTAGTTTGATTCCATGAATAAAGAAATGTACCATTTGTGTGTATTACAACAAGCATTTGAAAGGTGAAGTAATCATTATATTAAAGAAGCATTTAGTTGGAAGCATAGGTGATGTAGAGCCTTGTAAAAAAGTAAGTCATGACGTGAAATGATAAATGCAAACTTTACTTGAAGAGTATCAAGATGAAAAAGATAGAAGAAAAAGGCTAAAATATGAAAATGGTCATGGAAGTTCTTTTTCTAGTGGTCAGGATGATAGTAGGGATGTTGAAGGTGTTGGTGTTCCTACCCAACAAGAAGGAAATGTTGCACTGGATATGATGGAAAGAAAAAGACGTGTCTAATTTTTTTCACCATGAACAATTCTTAAAGCTCAACCTTCATTTCGTAGTGCCTTTTAATCTGAAGTGACTCGTAATATGAACATTACAATGACTAAATGGTAGTTTGATTTAGGTGTATCATTCAACATTGCTCAATCTTATTATTACCAACCTATAGTGGATGTTATTGCCTTTTACGGTCCATGATATAAGACTCCTTCAATTGATAACTATAGAGGTAAACTTCTGAGTAGTTCTCTTTACTAAATAAACAGTTATCTGGATGAAAGAAGATGACTTGGGCAACATATAAATGTTCAGTCATGTGTGATGGTTAGACAAATAGAAGATATGAACTTATTATCAATTTTTTTAGTTTATTCAACTAAGAAGATAGTGTTTTTGAAGCCTATTGATACATCTGACCTTGGTAAAAATATCGATACTTTGTTTCAGATATTCAATGAAGTTGGACTAGAAAATATTGTTCAGTTCATTATTGATAATAATTCTACTTACAAAGTAATTAGAAAAAGGTTACAAAATAGGTATGATTCTTTTTATTGGACTCCTTGTGTTGCACAATGAGTTGATCTTAAGTTGAAAAATATAAGAGATGATAGATATTTTCCTATCATTGATGAGACTATGCAGAAAATAAAGAAAATGACCAAGTTTATCTATAATCATGTATGAGTACTAAATTTGATGTGAAAGGAATTTGCCAATGATAGGAATTTATGTCGTCATACTATAACAAGGTTTGTGACTAATTTTTTTTATCACTTTAATGTTTTGTTCTGATGAAGAAGGAGTTGAGACAAATATTTACAAGTGATAAGTGAGTCGCATCACAATATGACATGTCTAATGTTGGAGTTAAGGTTTTTAAAATTATACTTGAAGATAAAGAATTTTGTTCCTAATGTCAACTTGTAATCAGAGTTTATGAGTCTTTAGTAAGAGTGCTTGGTCTAACTAATAATGAAGAGAAGGTAACAATGGATTATTTTTAAGATATCATAGAAAGAGTGAAAGAAGCAATCACGGTCAATATGAAAAATAGACCTTCTTTGTACACATTTTATCTTGCAATCATCAATGAGAAATGAAAAAGATAAATTTACTCTCTATTGTTTGCAGCTAAGGCATTTTTAAATCCTATTATTTGTTCTAGACCAAAATTTACAACGAAAGATGAAGTTAATAAGGAAATTTTATTAACTATTACATCAATTGTTGCCCGTGAGATTATGCAAGATGTCATAAGCTCACAAATGGAGATTTATAAGAATGTTTGTGGTGATTTTAGGATGCTGATTACTAGTTGAGACAAGCTTAATCCAAGTATATATTTTTTACCTTTATTACTTGTTAAAAATTAATTATCATTTTATTTTGTTTATAATGTTACTTTTGCTATCTTACAGTTGCTTCGTGGGGACCAATTTGGGATTGGTGTTCCATAATTGCAAAGATCTACAATTCAAATTTAGAGTCAATGTATGAGTGCAACAAGATATGAAAGGAATTGAAGCATATTTAAATTCATTCATTCTAAGAAAATAAATAAATTGGAGCACAAAATATTGAACAACTTGGTAGTTGTTCGACACAACTTAAAGTTCCAGGAAAGGTATGTTATTATCATTGTTAAGTTAAATATAATTCCTTGTAATTTCTTAATAATTTAATTTTATTTATTTACTAAGACTCTTAATAGAACAAATAATTTTGTAGATTAAATTTACCTTGACCATATCGATCTTTTGAATGATTAGATTTCTAAGGAATAGTTTGATAAATGAGAATGACTTAGAAGATAATCTTGAAAGAAAAAGTATTAACATATAATTTGGTGTAATGAATTTGAATGATGGGGATGATGAGGTTCATCTCAATGATGAAAATGTTGTATCAAATGAGAATTGAGATCAATACAATTTGAGTAGATATTTGATTGAATGAAGTTTCATGTTTTCATTTCTCCTCTTCTTTTAATTTCACTTATATTTAGTGTATATGTTATTTTTTTGGTAATTCACTACATTTATAAATAAATAAAAAGTATGTACATCGAGAAATTGCCAAAGGTGGCAATCTCTAACCCCAACCGAGAAAACTTACTATATGTTAAATTCTATATATGCAATATAAATATAACTGTAAATATTTTAATTTCATGTTTCACTTCTAATTGGTTGTATCATTGGCACGAACTCTTATTGTAACACCCAAATACCCCATGGGAGGATACATGGATGCCACCCAAAACAGAACAAATAAAACCATACATCACACTGATTTATTTTATTTAATAACT
>JAOQMR010000009.1:15386219-15404866 GCA_027563865.1 Erythroxylum pelleterianum | reverse complement strand
TATACGACGTAGTACTACCACAGCTAACTAAGTTGTGTCCAGCTAAGTTAACTATTTACATGATATAAATTTCAACAATAGATTATATGAGTTCACTTTTTACCTTGTTTAAACACTAATAAGCATGATTGTAATTAATTTACATAGGACAAATACACAATAATAATAAAAAGAGTAGGAAAAAGAGAAATAAAATCAATTTATAATAAATAATCCTTATGACATCTTGCTTATCATGGATGAAGAATTTTTATAATCGTTTTACTTTGTCAAAGGTGAATGACCCACTAGTTGATTGACCATCGATTGACCCATCAACCATCTGACGGTTTAACTGATTATACACTATCCATTATATAACTTTTTAAATTTTGTTCGGTTAGTCTATCTAAATCATTTAAAATTTCAACTTCCAAAGTTTTTCAGATATAAAATATACTTATTTAACCCAAAAAAAAGTATTTCAAAATTTGTTTGAATATAGATTTTTAATATTCAGAATAATTGTTCTCTTAATTATGAAAAGATTTATACATGCAATGTCCCTAATTTATTAAAATGATTAACATAAAGTTATAAGAAGAATTATTATGATTTTTTAGATCGTGATGTGCATCATTTTTCCTTATTCTTAAATTTTCACTTGAATATCTTTTAAAGTCTTTAAGTTGTATATGTATTGATTATCTTTGATGTATTGTTTAATTATATTACAATTAAACTATTAACTTCAACGTACTTAGTGCACAAGGCTTCCCGCTTTGCTGAGATCTAGAGAGAGAGTCATAACATACAAAATTTTTCTTTTGTATTTTTACAAAGTGCTATTGAATTTTTAAATATGGGCAGAGTGTAGAGTCCATTATCAAGAATTTGGACAATAGTTGACCCTTACCACTTATAAACACTTTAACATTTTCATGTCTAGTCAATATGAGATACTTTAGCACTCCCTCTCAAGTGCAACTGGGGCTGAACATCCAGTTGTCACTTGAAATATACGCAGTGGTAACCGGACAGGGCCGTTGGGATTGGACATCCAGACGGACAACCGAGAAATTAATAATTCGGATCAAACCGGCTCTGATACCATATTGAATTTTTAAATATAGGCAGAGTGTAGAGTCCACTATCAAGAATTGGGCTTGGGACAACTATTGTCCAAATAACTAGAACTAGTTGTTTGGATAGTTGACCCTTACTACTTATAAATACTTTAACATTTTCATGTCTAGTCAATATGAGACACTCTAACAGAGGCTGATTCTGTAACTTAAACCTGTGATCTTGTATTATAATTAAACTATTGATATCACGAAATAAAATATGTTATGTTATCATGGATTTGATTTGATTCAATAAATGTTTTATCTACATTTTATCCATTTCCATAATTATTTTGGTAATCTTAGTTACTTGCTCGAGGGTTAATCGTATAAAGTCATGATATTAGAGTTACCTTGAAAATCATTGTAAAGAAGGTATAATTGTAGAGTTGTTGTATGGTTGTTAGACAAGGTTAGGTGTTTGATTGAAAGTCTAATAGGTGTTGGAAAGTGGGTTGGATTGGATCTGCTTTGATTGGTGAAGTGCGAATGAAGTATGTGTAAGAGTTGGAACAAATTATATTGGAACTACTGATTATGCTGTAAATTGCAAAAAATTGATAGTAGTTGTAGAAATGACCTTGTTGGACTCACATCCAATGTGCTTAAGACCGCACCTTTCATGTCTTCGATGGACACAACTTCTCATGGATTTATGCAAAACCATACCTTAACCATACAATTAGAACATAGTTTTTAACTTGGATATTGTCGTTAAAAACATTTGTCTTTCGTTGTAATAAATGTTCCAAAAATCCTATTGTACCGTGATTTGTAAAAAAAGGTGAAAGAGAGGATCTTAAAGATTGTACTGTTCTAGAATTAGAATTCCAAGTTTTGGTGGCTGCTCACTAACCAAGCATAAGCATCAAGTAAACACATAACAGTAGAGCTTTTCAACAAAGGTTTTGTATCGATGATGACATAAATAATTTCAGATGACCAACAAGAGCCACCTCTGACCAACGTACGCATAACCATTCATGATGTGTCGTGGATAAGAAGACGAACCTCTTATTCTTTCCCAGGATCTTTTCATTTTACCATGTACTCGTCTGATTTCTTTCACTGGTTTCATGTCTGCTGTCCACTTGTAAGTTATTCAAAGCATTAAATAGTGGGAAAGAACCAATCTTTGGACCAGTTTTGAAAAGCCTGCGACTGTCCAGACGCTTTAAAGAGAAGCGGCTAGTTTACGTCCACTTCTAGCTTCCCCTTCTGCTACTTCTCTGCCATATTGTCTCTGAGATTTTTCAGCTTCTCCGGAATTCTCTGTTCCCCGTTACAGGACCCCTTGTCTTCCTCTTTTTACCTGTCACGATTAACGTAAATGTTCATTCAATGTCCCTGAGCTTTCACTACACGGGTTTGCGTGATTCGGCCGTATGAAACTTTAGAGCGAGTCCTTTTGGTGTTTTCTTTCTTTCTTTGCCTTGGAAGACAGACCTTTGTTTTGGTTCTTATTCCTGTTCTTTCGTCTTAATGTCCTGACGTTGTCTCCTCCCCCGCTGCCTGTTGTTTCAGTTTTTGCCTTCTCTACTTGTTATCGCGGCCTTTATTTTTCCTTTTTATATATATCCATTCTTCTCTGTAACTTTCTGTATCTGGATTCATTTCCTATTACACGAACTCTTGTTTTACCTCGGATTTCAAATTCATCTGATCGGTGTTCTTTGTAACCACGCGTCGTGTACTCGTGATTCGTCCTAGACTCCAAGTACGCGTATTGGCTTTGTGTTTTATCGTCAATTCTCTTGTGTTCTCCTCTGCTGGAGAAACAAAGAATATACTGAACTTGTCAAATTCGGGATAAGATACTAATTTCTTTGTTATCCACAAAAGTTTTCTTCTTACCTATCAATTTCACTCTTTCTTCCAAAATCTTCAAACAATACAGTGACGAAGGCAAATCGGGCTTGGTTGGCTTGATGAGTTTTAAAGAAATGGAGAAGAAGACAGATGTAAGTTCTCCGGTTGGGGTGCTTGAAGATTACTTTAGAAGCGAAGATTCTGAAAATTGGTCGTCCAAGGAACCAACATCGGACATTGATACACAGAAAGATCCAAAACCCACTTCGCTTTGGCGTGGATTCGTCCAATTACTAAAAAGCAAATCAAAGAAATCAGTAGCTACGTCGCATCCGCTTAATGCTTTCAAGCCCTCTATGAGAAGAAGTCGTAGTATGAGAGAAGCCTTTGGTATGATACCAAATCTTTTCCTGAATACCAATGGCGACAGTTTAAAGGCTCCCAGAAAGAGTTTTACTCTCCCAGAGCTGGAATCTGCAACTAACAATTTCAGCCAAGGTTTGTATTAATTCCTTTTTTCTTGCTTGATTGAAATTATCGACTACTTTCAATAATAGTACTCTAAAGGTATGATGGGAAGAGCTGAAGTAGAATGTAAAATCATTTCTGTGTAGGAAATTTGATAGGAAAAGGTGGGTATGCTGAGGTTTATAGGGGATACCTGCAAAGTGGGAAGCTTGTAGCTGTAAAAAGGTTAACACGAGGAACAACAGATGAAAAAGTGGGGGACTTCCTATCTGAGGTGGGGATTATGGCCCATGTAACTCACCGTAATACGATTAAGTTGATTGGATATGGGATCGACGGAGGAATGCACATTGTTCTTGAATATCTGCCTCGTGGGAGCTTAGCTTCCCTGCTTTATGGTCGGTTTGTTGCTTTTTGGGTTGTCTTTTCTTGAGATGCGAAGGTGTCTATTTCAATCAAATCCCATTTGTTTTAATTGACAAGTGTCCAGTTATACAGGTTCCAAAGAGACATTAAATTGGAGTATCAGGTATAAGATTGCTTTGGGGACTGCTCAGGGTTTACTGTATCTTCATGAAGGTTGCCAGAGAAGAATAATACACAGGGACATCAAGGCTGCAAATATCTTGCTTACTGAGGACTTTGAGCCTAAGGTATCCTTAATCATGCCAAACAAAGCTCTTCCTTTGAATAGATTAAACGTAAATTGCTTCTTTGTGATTCCTTTCTTGATAGATGTTATCCTCTTCTGTTCAATATGGCTCTGAGTCAGAGCAGATTCATTACTTTTATCAGTAGATATTAACAGAGATTTATCACAGATTTGTGATTTTGGGCTGGCGAAATGGCTACCGGAGCATTGGACTCACCATACTGTTTCCAAGTTTGAAGGCACATTCGGGTTTGTATAGCTACCTGGGACTAACCCGTTCTCTGTTTTTTATGTATCTGAGGTTAATCGTTTAGTTCTCTCTGTCAGCTATCTTGCTCCTGAATACTTGATGCATGGAATAGTTGATCAAAAAACTGATGTTTTTGCCTTTGGAGTACTGCTACTGGAACTAGTCACCGGACGCCGAGCTTTGGATTATTCACAGCAAAGTCTTGTCTTGTGGGTATGATTAGTACAATAATATGATTACTCCCAAAAAAATGAATGCTTACTAATGTCCTGTGGATTAGGCTCTAAACTCAGGTTTTGAACTTGTCAGGCAAAGCCCTTACTAAAGAAGAACGAGATTATGGAACTTGTTGATCCTACTCTCGCCAAGGACTACGATGCTCGGCAATTGAATCTTTTGCTGTTGACTGCTTCTTTATGCATACAACGGTCTTCCATCCGACGACCGCAAATGACTCAGGTACAGAAAAGAAACTTTGGTACCCAATTTCATAGCTTAGTTATTAGAGATGATGTTATGTGCAAGGAGGAACTTGTTTTGAGCAGTGTGGTTGATTACATTTGCATTTGGAACCTAATGACAGGTTACTGAGATTCTGAATGGCAATCTCAGTTCCTTGAGGACGATGAAGAAAGGCAAAATATCATTCTTCCGAAAAGCTTTAGAAGAAGACGTCCTTCTTGCAGGACAATACAAATCACTCAAAAAGAATTAAACTTGTATAATTTGGCTGAAACTGATTGGTGGATTTGGATTCCAAGAGCAACCATCTAAGCTGCAGTTGCTGCGTGCAGCTGCTGTTAGTAAACCGGTCTCGTAATCAACTCTGCGTTGGTTAAGCTAAACTCACAGTATGATGCAAGTGTCTGATTAAAAGTTAGCATAAAGGACATGGATGATACTCTGCCAATACATGCTGCAAAAAGTGGGAATGCAGATAAAAGGAAGAACTGGGTATATAAGTTTTTTTTTTTATAATTATATTCCACCGCCGTTACTCTTCGGGTGCACACCGGGTAAATAAGCTTTAGTAGCATGGTGTTCATCAAAGAGTGTATGTATATATATATACATGTATTCCTGTTACAGAAGAGTTTGGTATTCTTCCAGCACACCACACCAGAATGAAGACCGACACGAAGGAAGGAAGCTAAGGACAAGTGTTTTGGGCAATCCTATGGTGATTCCTCCACTGAAATGCCTAATCTGCCTCCTCCCTCAACTGAATTAGCAGTGGAAGCAATAGGTAGCTAGGAATTTGTATGAAAGCTCAGAGATGATTATGCAGAAGAATTAATGTACAGTGTAAAAATGTTGCAGACATTCCAAGGCCGTCACTGACTTATTAATTAATTAATACCATTGTTAATTTGATAATGAACATATATATGTATACTTTAATCATCCTAGTATTGAACGACCTTGGCCTATAACTAAGGTTTTGAAACCCGGATCGGACGTCGAATCGGAGGCCTCACTGATCACTGGTTTGATCGGTTCGATCACCGGTCGAATCGGTGTGACATCATAATTACGCAATAATTATGGTGTGACGTCGTAATTACGCAATAATTATATTTAATTATATATAATATTAGTAATATTAAAAAATAGAAAAATATACCAAATAATATTAAAAAATATTTAAAAAATAAAAAATTTGTTGAGCCATTGGTCGAACCGGTTCGACGGTCAATTGATCTATTCCCACTGGTTCAATTGGAGACTGATTTTTAAGAATCACTCGGACTAGATAACCGACCGGTCACCGATTGAATAAGTCGAACCAGCCAGTTCGGTCCGGGTTTCAAAACCATGCCAATAACCAATGTTGTAATGAACTATCTTATACTTCTATTTGGGCCTGTTATCTGTCAGGGTTGACTAAATCATCTCATATTAAAAGGTCCATAAAATATTTTTAATTGTATAATAAATTTATATAAGATTAAAACAATTTAAAATATTAAATAGTGACTTATTTGCCAAGTTCCAGCCAATAGCAAATTGAAAATGAAAAGACGAGAAAAGAAAGCAAGAGAAAAGGAAAGAACAGAAGATTTTACAGCAAGTAAACAGAGAGAGAGAGAGGGATGGAAACCAGAGAAAAGATAATTAAAAGGGCCAAGTACGGAGAAAGAAACTGCTGCCACTACACACAGCTACTCCATAGATAAGCTTCAGCTCTCTTCCCGATTCAAAACTAACTGAAACCGAACCTTCCGATTTC
This sequence comes from Erythroxylum pelleterianum, assembly GCA_027563865.1. Taxonomy (NCBI): domain Eukaryota; kingdom Viridiplantae; phylum Streptophyta; class Magnoliopsida; order Malpighiales; family Erythroxylaceae; genus Erythroxylum; species Erythroxylum pelleterianum. Next base: position 15,398,351 of record JAOQMR010000009.1, on the reverse strand, counting down.
GGCCTCTTTCGGACTGCGATCGAGTGTCATTGGATGTTATATCCGATCGTCGGCGGCGATCGGCGATGCTCGGCGGCCGATGCAGGAGGTCGGCGGTTGCGGGGGTGGAGAAGAGGCCTCGTGTTGTAAGTCGCGGCGGGTTGTTTTTCTTCTTGTTGCTGTAGCTGTGGTTGATGGGAGTTTAGGAGAAGAAGGTTGATAAATGAAAAAAGGAAAGAGCAGAAATAACGGCTTGTTGCCGAATTCACTGAGGATTATATCTTCTTGCCTTAAAACCGTCTCCACTAATGCTTCCACCACGGTTCGCTCTGCGAGTGCCTCCGTTGCTTCTTCCATTTCCACTTCTGCTGAGGATCGTAAAGATCAGGTTCTTTTTCGTCATTTCTTTTTTCATTTTCTGAAATTTTGGTTTGCCTCAAATTAGCTACCTAGAAGTTGGATTATAATGTGAGGTTAGTTTTCTTCCAGAGGCTTGAGTTGTGTGGTGAAAGAATGAATGGGAATATTTGCTTATGCTATCATTTATTTTATACATCAGTTACTTGTTGTTTCGAGTGCTATCCTGTGATTGTCCGGAAATCTTATAATTGCTCACCCTTTTGGGCTTTTTTGTCTAGCTTGAATGATGTTGGTCTGGAAATGACATTGTCTCTGCTCGAGTGCTTGTTATGTTTTGCTTAGGTTTAAGAAGTTTGAACTAGCCCCTTAATATAGTGGAACGTTATTTCAAGTGAGAGCTTGTTAATCAGGCTTCTTAATTAGTCGACACTGGGGTAGTCCTCTGCTATGTTTATGAATTGGAAGCATTTTGTTCTGTTTTTATAGTTCTCATTTATAGGAAAACATTCACATGCTAGTGCTACCTCTATGCAAACAAATTGTTGATTCTAATGTATTTTCTGAATCATGATCCTTTATATTTGTGGAACATGGGGGTTCTAGGTTCTGCGGTTTTTAATCTGCTTCTGCATTTTCATTGTTCTGTAAGTTTTTGTTTATCTGTATCTAGATTTGAGAGTTTATTGGTGAACAGGTAACATGGGCTGGGTTTGACAAACTGGATTTAAGTTCATCTGTGTGGAAGCATGTTCTCCTCCTTGGTTATCAGAATGGATTTCAAGTGCTTGATGTGGAGGATGCATCCAATTTCATGGAATTGGTTTCAAAGCGTGATGGTCCAGTTTCATTTTTACAGATGCAACCCCTCCCTTATAAGTCTGATGGACATGAAGGATTCATATCTTTGCATCCTTTACTATTGGTTGTTGCAGGGGATGATACAAATGGCTTAAACTTTGACCAAAATCTTAGTCATCAAAGTGGATTTGGAAGAGATGGTAATATTGACTCTCAGTTAGGAAGCATGGTTAATTCACCTACTTCTGTTCGATTTTACTCTCTTCGCTCACACTGTTATGTGCATGTCCTAAGATTCCGCTCAGCTGTGCTTTTGGTTAGATGCAGTCCTCACATTGTAGCTGTGGGTCTGGCGACTCAAGTAATTGACTGCTTGTACAGATACTTTACTTTCGTTGAATTATGCGCTCAATTTTTTGTGAGCTACACTATTTTGAAATTGAGTTCTGCATGAAATGTTTATTTTCTGGCTGGTATTATTGAACTTTGAATTTCACATTGACTCAAATATAACTATGGATTTCTCTCTCTTTCATAAATACTTTCTACCGTTTGCCTTCGTATTGATTTTTTAATTTTCAAATGGATGAATTTTCTGGTTTGGATTATCAGTTTGACAGAAGTCTTATTTCTTAGCATTAAAAAACTTTGCTACATGCAGAACTGCTACATATCTTCTAGTTTAATGTCTATCCATTTGAAGATTATGGAATTACCATATATGCCATACTCATATTCTTAACATTTGATGACAGATATATTGCATTGATGCTGTCACACTTGAGAATAAATTCAGTGTTCTTACATATCCAGTTCCCCATTTGGCTGGGCAAGGAACAACTGGAGTTAATGTAGGTTATGGTCCAATGACAGTGGGTCCCAGGTGGTTAGCTTATGCCTCAAATGGTCCATGTCTGTCAAACACTAGCCGCTTAAGTCCACAGAACTTTTCTTCTTCTCCAAGTGTGAGTCCATCAACATCGCCTGGTGGCAGCAGTCTGGTAGCTCGTTACGCAGTGGAGTCTAGTAAGCAGTTGGCTGCTGGAATCATTAATCTGGGGGACATGGGATACAGAACTTTTTCAAAATATTGTCAAGAATTGCTTCCTGACGGATCTAATTCCCCGGTGTCGTCAAGTTCTGGCTGGAAAGTTGGCAGACTTCCTGGAACGGACATGGATAATGCTGGGGTGGTAAGGTTTCTCTTTTTAACTCTTCAAATCGTTAAAAGACTGCGTCACGTTAATCTGATTATAGCTGGTTGAGTTATTTACCGATCCTTTTTTCGTTGTCCCATGTTATTTACTTATATGGGCACATATTTGACATAATTAAAAGTTGATAGTTACAATTCTGTATAGCATAGATGGTAGTGGTGATAATTTGATGACAGCCCTTTATTTCATTCAAATGCTGGACCTGTGGCTTCATCCAAAGGTTTTGATGGGATCTCATGATAAGAAGGTTTTGTATGTTCTGGATGAATTCATTGAATGCTGTATTGGTTTGCCTTGTACTCTTCATACTTTGAATTGAATTTCTGACCAACTTAAAATTTTAACCTTTTAAATAAAAACCAATTTCTTGGCCTGTATTTGTTCCAATGATCTAATAATACCAATGGCCGTACAGTTCCATTTCATATTTTGGACAGAAGGCCCCCTTTTTAAAAACAAATTCAATGTTGAATGGATGTAAAAATACAGGAAATCCTCTAACAAATCCAAAATATGTTGTCTGGCATAGATTATGGATTAGAAGTTTAACGTTTCCTAATTAAAATCATTCCAAATAAGCTTTTGGCCAAATGGTAATATATGTTAGTCTCTGGTTGTTTTTAAAATTTTTTCTGTTGAAGTGATGTTAGCAAGAAGATGTCAATGCTCAAATATTTGTTATTATGCATTTCTGGTCATTTTAGGCCTTCTTCTCCTATCAAAATTTGGTATCTTTTTCTCATTCTATCTTGATTTATTGCTTGGAACAAATGGTCGATTGTAGGTTGTTGTCAAGGATTTTGTGTCCCGAGCTGTCATTTCCCAATTCAAGGCTCACACCAGTCCCATATCTGCACTATGTTTTGACCCCAGCGGAACACTCTTGGTTACAGCTTCAGTTTATGGGAATAACATAAATATATTCCGAATTATGCCATCTCGCGTACAGAGTGGACGCAATGTCGAAAACTATGACTGGGATGCTTCCTATGTGCATCTTTATAGACTGCATCGTGGAATAACATCAGCTGTAAGCATGGAATTTACGTATTACCAGTTTTCTTCTTTAGCATTCTATATTTTTTATTCTGACTTTTGTACATTTTTTTTTATTTTATCTGATAGCTGATTCAGGACATATGCTTTAGTCACTACAGTCAGTGGATTGGTATTGTTTCATCTAAAGGAACCTGCCATGTTTTTGTATTATCTCCTTTTGGTGGTGATGCTGGATTCCAGTCATTTAATTCAATGGGTGAAGAGCCCTCTCTATTTCCAGTTCCATCTTTGCCGTGGTGGTCTACTTCATCTTACACAATCACTCACTGTCCTTTGCCACCTTCACCTTCACCTTCGCCTCCACCTCCACCTCCAGTTTCACTTTCAGTTGTTAGCAGGATAAAGTACAGTAGTTTTGGATGGCTTAATATTGTTGGCAATGCCACTGGAAGTGCTACAGGCAAGGTTTTTGTCCCATCTGGAGCAGTTGCTGCCATGTTTCATAATTCTGTATCCCAAAACAATCTTCATGTTAATTCAAGGGTCAAAGCTTTAGAGTATTTGTTAGTTTACACCCCATCAGGTCATGTAGTTCAACATGAGCTTCTTCCTTCAGTTGGGCCAGAACCAGTTGAAGGTTCAAGAGTCCGGTCATCTTCATTTGTGCATATTCAAGAGGATGACCTGAAGGTCAAAGTTGAACCTGTTCAATGGTGGGATGTATGTAGAAGTTCAGATTGGCCAGAAAGAGAGGAATGCATGTTTGGCAGTACAAATGGACATGAAGCAGCTGAAATAAATCAAGATGATTTAGGTTGTGAAGATAATCTCAGCATAGAATTCCTGGATGTCAATTATGATGTCAGTGAAAAGAAGACAGGAAAAGCTTGCTCTGTAAAGTCCCATGATGGATTCCATTGCTATCTATCTAATGCAGAGGTACAGATTAGCTCCGGGAGGTTGCCAATATGGCAAAACTCTAAGGTACTTACTCAAGGTGCAATGTATATTAGTTATATAATTTATGTGCTTCAGTTTTTTGACTGTGATTTATTTTCTTCATTGTTCTAGATAAGTTTCTATGTGATGGATTTGCCGTGGATTGACAGTGATGGTGATGGAGAATCGGAAATTGAAAAGGTTCCAGCCCATGAAATTGAAATAAAGCAGAAGCAGTTATTGCCAGTTTTTGACCATTTTCATAGTCTCAAAACAGGCTTGCTTGACAGGTGACAAAACTGCCATCTTTTGAACTGCTGTGATCTGAGATTATTTATTGTGAAATTTTGGAAATGAATAGGGTCTATTTTTACTGAAATTGAGGATAAATTTCTGGAATTGCTAATAAGTTACTGGAAAATTTTATTAAACTAAAATTTGGCTATTTGCTGCTTCATGATGTCCACAGATTATAATTGTCGTCACTTGAGTTTCTATTTTGTTTTATTTTTAGTAACATATAAAAGTGTTTTCCTACTGCTCACTCTACTTGTTCCCTACCTCTTCAGGTTGTACAAAACTCTAATTCAATATATTGTTGAACGAATAACATCATTGAATTCTTTTATTTCATGGCTTCGAAATGGATGTTGTGTGTGATCATGTGCTAATTTGGTGAATAATTGGTTGCTAGATTTAGGTTTGGCATGGACAACCAATATTCTTGTCTTTTTATTGTTACTCTTGCTGATTGCTTCTTGTGTATTATATCTAGAGGCATTTCGGGGCTAAATTGTGCTCATTCATCATCGGAGCTGTTCCAAACTGAAGGCAAGCCAACACAGGAGACTATTATTTGTCACTCACAGCCAGCATCACTTAGCTCAACAGAAAGTTCGGAGTGTGGTAAGACAGACGTTTGTCTATGAATTACTTTGTTCTGTTTACTTATGATATAATTCTGTCAGTTCCTTTATTTGATTTTGCTTGAATTTCATTTGTACTTGTCACTTTTGCCCAAAAAGACCACCAAGAGAAACTTGTACCTGTTCTCCCATTTCTCCACAGTTCTTGGCACAGCTCGTCATCAGTAGATATACTATCCATCCTTATTATGCTCATCCTTTGGTTATTCCATATGACAAAATAAAATTTTCTCTTTTGTTTCCTTCGGTTAGTTCCTCAGTACATCTTAATGCTTATCTACCTTATTCTGTTACTGTTCTTTCCTAAAATCTATAATTTGTTTATTAATAGGTTCATCAAGAAGAATTGAACATCTGCTTGATTTGGATCAAATAAATTATGAGAAACCTTGCATACCAGCTTGCCAGTCTATGAATGGCCACTACCAGGAAACAAAAGGGGTTATGGTTGTCGAGTCAAATACCTTGAATCAGAATTCATTCAGTTTCTTTTCTTCCCGACTTCAGCACTCAAAGAACATGAATGCTGACAATGCAAACTGTATCGAGATTGGGTTGCCAGGATCAGACAGCTACTTGCCACCTGGTGGAAGAACTTTGCCTGGAGAATCTCCAATCTCGAACATACATAGCAATAATGGTGTCTCAATGTTAGTGGCTGATAACTATGGAAGAGATGCCAATGTCCCCACAGTGGAACCAGAGAACCCCGTAAACCTTGGGCTCTATTTTAGGGAGGGCCACTGTAAGGCAGGGGACCTTGGTGGATGCCGCAAGTCGACTGAGGTTATATCTGATGATGTGGACGGCAGCATTAGCTATTGTGAGAAAGAAAAACCTGAAGAAGATGGGGAAAGTAATGAGTTTCTTGGTGGTGTGTTTCCCTTCTCTGATGAAGGTAGAAATCTGATGAATACTTGTGCTAATAATTTTTCCCATTTAACGTAGTTGTTGGAATTCTTCTGATACCAATATTTGTGCATGCGTGAGTTTTTGGCAGCTTGATCTTCAACATTACAAATGAAACTGTAAATTTTTGGAACTCACCACTCGTCAACATCAAAAGGGTGTGGGGCGCTGGATATATATTCTTGATGATTTAGAGCAAAGGACGACATAAAAAGGATGTCCACTGAGTGGAAAATGAAGTAGTGTTGCTGTTGTATGCCAACTTCTCTTCCGCTCTCTCTCTCTCTCTCAATCATGTACATTTTGTAGATAGAAGAAGTTAACTGTGGGGCAGCATGTGAAGATTAAAACTAGATTGGACTCAGATTTGCATCCCATCCTGAAACTCTGTTAATCTGTCTGTACAGGTGAAATCAACTGAACGAGTACTTTCCAAGTTGTATAACATTATTTGTCTGGTTTTCCGTGGTAAGGGAAAAGGAAAAAAGGAAAAGAAAAAAAATTGGAATATGAAACAGAGTTCATATTATGCCATAGCTCGTGTCTAGTTGCTTGAATGTGTAAATCTGTTTCTATTTCTTATTTGCCATTTCCTTTTGATATCTTGCCTTTCGTTCAAATACATGCGTAAGAAAAGCTGGTGGAATCGGAGCGGGACACAATATTCGACCGAAGGCTAACTAATGCGCAGTTTTTTCTGTGCGTGCTGCTTAATGCTTTGCTTACGTTAATGCAAAGAACTTGGACCGTGGTGAATGCTGAAATCAGTTGCCAGTTGGCATAAAGCTGCTGAGTACTAACCTTTCCTAGTCGCAGGACAACCTTATCTAATCTGAAATACATTTGACATTGTCGTTTCGTTACATCATCTGATTGCAGATTGTCTGTCTTTAGTGAGTGGGGATGTGGTGTTTTTACCAGTGCCTGGGCTTACGGGAGTGGATTGGTCGCCAAAGCCAATACGTTTTCACGTAGTGTTGGCAATGGGCTATTATAAGTCCTACGAGAATCAATTAATTGTCATTCATATATGATGTTTGTGAATTTTTATAATTGAAATCTAAAAGAAGTGTTCATTTTGAAAAATTAAAAATTATAAGAAAAATAAAAGTTAAATGATCTTAAGTTCATTTTGTATTAAAGTAAATAAAATATGGTGTATGTTATATAAATGAGAATATTTAACTAATTATGAATGTGAAAAATCATAAATTAAAATTAAAATTATATTTAATAAAAAATAAAATTTGAAGTGTTAAATTTTTTTTAAAGCTTTGCCTAATATTTTGGCTGTATGTTTTTCAAAATATAGAGATAGTCTCTCAGAAATTGTTAGAAGTGAATCGTATATTTATACAAAATCATTATAGATAACAAGTTTAACGCACCTGGCCCGTTGCAAAACCGGCCTTAATATATATAAAAAAAAAGCTTAGGATAATGTTCCAATTACGGTAATAGATGTCAAATTTTCGCTGACAACTAACTTTTGATATGAGGTTTAGAATTGTCTCAGTAAATGTTCCAAAGATAAACAACTTTAAAAACATAATTAAGATAGAATTGTCTTGATTGATTACAATTTTATTAATTCACTACAAGAAAATTGTCTAATAGCAACGGAAATATACCGACGGAATTTCAGTGGTATGGAAATAGAGATAGAATTGATTTTCGGTCGGTGAAGCTATCGGGAGGGAATTGATTGGAAACGGAAAATTTCGGTCGGTATTGTTTAAAAAAGTCGTCGGTAAAATTAAATTAAAACCGAGCTCCTCCCTCCTTTTCTTCTCCTCGCGCATGCGTCTTTGTAACATCCCGGTTCCAGCGGGAAGGGTAAAATGAGAATTTTGAGTGATAAGTGAGGGGTTAGAAAATGTAATTGCTTGTTCATTCATTATGTGGCATATTTCTAATGTGAAAAATGACATTGTTGCACATGAAATTATTGTACATGCATACATTGACATTCCCGGTTTATTTGGTTATAACTGTACTAGGTTGGAAATTTCGAGAATTATAGGTTATTGATCTTGAAAAATTATTTGGAGAGTGTCAATAATGATTTTTCAATTTTGGAGAATGTTAGGGAATTTTCTGTAATTTTTCGAGGTTAAAACCTGGACTAGGAAAAATACCAAGAGACAGACCAACTGGTAATTGGAAGTAGAATTTATTGTTACTAGTATGGAATTATGGACATATGGCTATAGGGATTATTAGACAAGTGTTAATTGTTGGAATTTGGGTTAAAAATGATTAATTAGGAAGGAAGCAATTGAAGTTTGACACATGGCATGCTTATAGCCATGTAATTAATTAAGTAACCTTATTCATGAAGCTTCTTATTTGTCTCTCACGATACCTTCCCTTGCTAAGTCACTTGAAAATTGTATTTTGGAGCATTTTCTTCTCTTTTCTTCGTGCATGATCCTTCTTCTTCCTCATCTTGAATTTTGTTCTTTTGAAACCTAGTGATCATCTTTTCTTGATTCTCTCATCTTGTTCTTCTTTGCTCTCCATACAAAAGCCTACTTCTCTCACCCTTAAATGATGATGATCGATGGTGATAGAGAAAACTAGGTCTTGGTGTTTTCTTGGAGGATTTTGAAGATTAAGTGGTTAAATCAAGTAAGTTCCATGCTTTGTGTAATGAATATTGCATAATTAAGGTAGAAATGATGTTTGGATCATGTTTGCATAAGGCTCATATATATGTGTTAATCTATGCTTATAAGTGTATATGTGATGCTTAACTTCATGGAAATGTATTGAGAGAGAGTTAGAATTGTGGATGATTGATTGAAGAAGTGATTGGATGACTAACTATGTATATATGTCCTGTTTTGATTGTGTTAAATGATGGATTATAAATTGTTTGTGAAGGATAGCTTGATGTGGAAGTGAGTAGTGAATGATGGGAAAAGAAGAGGAAGTGATGATTTAGTTATAAGATGGATTAGATGAATTTAAATGTTAAGATTGAATATGTAAAAATCTGGAAAATTGCTATAGCTTGATTTTGAGTGTGCTCTAGTGTATAGATATAATTGCTTTTATAGTTGTGTAAATGAATTGAGGTTTGGTTTCAATGTAACTAGAGGTAATGGACTACAATTTACATGAATATGTTGGTTGTGAATTTTGTTTTGAAGAGGCCTAATTGTTAGTATGAAGTTAGGAAAATTGAATGTTGATATTGTTGTGAAGCAATGGATATGAGTATGTTTCATTTGAAGTGTTTGTGATTCAATAGGGGCTATGAATTTGGTATGGATGTTTGAGCCAAACTTGAGATGTTTACATGTATATTTCTTCATTTGAATGAATACTTGATGAGCTTGAAGTGTTTAGAATGTAGAATTAAGGTATGAAATGAAAAGAGAATGGAAAATTGGGAAAGATAGATGATGTTGAGATTTATGGATGAAATGAGTTGAGAATTGAGAAGTGGATGAAATTAAATTGAAGTTTGAGTTGTTATGAGTTGGTATGAAGTGGTTTGATGTTAAAAGAAATGAATTTACAAGGATTATGAATGTATTTGATGATAGGATGAGGGTAGGAAGCTTGGAAGAGGTTTAAAAGATTGGTAGTGGGATGGATGTCCGTTAAACGAACATGGGAGTCCATTTAACGGACCTTCTCGGGTGTAAAAACACCCTTGGGATAGTGTTTATCCATTAAACGGACATAGGAGTCCATTTAACGGACCTTCTCGGGTGAAATGGGGCTGTTTTGTCAATTCATGTCTGTTAAGCGGACATGCATGTCCGTTTAACAGACATTCTCGAGTAAGTTACTATTCATCACATTTTTGACCATTTTAGAGGCCGAATCTCGATTTGGTGTCTTCATGAAAGTTGTAGATCTAGATGTCTTCTTTCTAATGGCACAAAAATAAAAGGAATCCGAGTTTTGTAGAAAAAGGTATGACATTCGCGCCAAACTAGGTTCAACTGGAAATCAATCATAAACTTGGTTGCTTCTTCTGACCATAACTCCTTCTCTAGAACTCCAAATGACTTGATTCTTATGGAAATGGATTCCTAACACATTTTCCTATATCTCCACAAAAAAATTGTTTTAATTGGTGTTAAATTGAAAGAGATTGAACAAAAGAAAGTGTAAGAGACTGTCAGAATAGTGTCAACGAGGATAGTTTTACTGAACATACTTTGATGTTTTGATCATATTTGGACTTATAGGAATACAAATGAGATGATTCTTCTTTGGAAGTAAACTAGAGAAATAGGGCTACAAATTATATGAGAAGTGGAATTTTGATTCAATCCCTAAGATGGTCAAATCCTTGATAGAAGTCGGTATAGTACTTAAGTACGGTCCAAAAGTGTTTGAGGTATATCTCCCAATATACTAAGCCGAATTGAGTGATTTTGGTGTCAATAGAATCGTAAGACATAGAGGAACACTTTTCAAGAAGAAAATGTGACCAAATTGTGTCATCTTCACTTGCCAATGTTAGTATGAATCATAGGCCCGAAAGTATGATTTAGAAAAAGATGAGTTTTGTTTTGAGAATGGCTTTACAAAGAAAGTGATGGAATGATACTCGGGATTGTCATGCATGTAATGTACATCTTTCCTTTGCTTCAAGTGCATTATTAAACATCGATAATTGTGCAATTGTGATATATATGTGTGTTATTTGGTTATAGAGGAGCAACTGGAACGTCAACTCTCAGACGTTGCCGGACCTTCCAGGCGCTAGCTTTGGGAGCAGTTGGTGAGTAACCTAGAGGGTTCCTCTTAATTGTTAATGTTTTGATTGAATGAATGAATTGTTTGATTGTGGATTCCGGATAGGAGGTTCGATGACTGTGTACTAGAATTTGTGTTATTGAAGTGCTGATTGATGTGAATATGGGACCTACGTGTTTTATAAAGTGATGAATTGTGTTACATGCATTCCATTCATGAATGCATAATCAGATAATGGCAATTGGACCTGAGTAGCCACCACTAGAGCTTAAAGCTCAACGAATGAAAATGAGCCTCGAGCTCGGAAGTGCTTTAGAGCCATTGGCTCAACGATTAATGAGCCCGGTATTCAATGGATTCGGGACAGTACAGGCACTCGGTCACAACAACGTAATAAATAGAAAAGGATCCCATAAGCATTCATATGCATTTGATAAGTGTGTTGATTTGGTTGATTGGCAAAATTGTCTATGTGTATATGAGAATGGGATATTTGTTCATTGTGTAAAATTGTGAAATGATGGTTAAGTGAAATTGTGCAAATATTGTTATGTGAATTGATGTGTACTTGATTTGAGTGAACCATCGATGATGGTTATCTCACTGAGTTCGGAAAACTCAACAAAATTGCATTGTTGTCTTTTTAGGTTCAATAGTCGACGCTAGTTGTTAAGTGGCTACGCTACCGTGTAGAATGTGATTGAAGTGAAGCCATGGCGCAAAGGTCGGTCAGCTGGAATAATTTTGGATGACATAGTTAGCTTGTATAAATAGTTTCCTCAGCTTTGTAGTACCTTTGTACTAGACTTCATAGTGTTCATATAGTAAAGATTGTAAGTTATACTGTAAATTGATGTTTTTGAGTAATGAAATGAGGAAACAGTTGGTTTCAAAATATTATGGCTGTTCTATTCATGAATTATAAGCAATTGTTGATATGATGCCATGTGGAGTTAGAGTAGAAATTGATCATAGTGCGCCTTCATCGTGGAATATGTATCGGAATGACCTCCGGGCGTCCCGATACGTATTCTGCGGTAAGGGGGCGCTACAAAGGAACTGTTGACTAAATATGATATGGAAAAAGTAAAACCAATGTCAACTCCGATGCATCCTTCAAATCTTTTGTCTAAGGACAAAACTGGCAATAAGGTTGATCAAACCCTGTATAGAGGGATTATTGGTTCTTTACTTTACCTTACAGCCAGCAGACCTGACATTCTGTTTAGTGTTTGTTTGTGTACAAGGTTTCAGGCAGATCCTAGAGAGTCTCATTACATTGC
>JAOQMR010000009.1:15368784-15379971 GCA_027563865.1 Erythroxylum pelleterianum | reverse complement strand
CTTCGGTCCTCCAATCCTCTTGCTTTCTTCTCTTCAAAGCCACTCTCTTTCGATCACATTTTTGTGTATCTTTTGATAACAACAAGATTCAAAGCCACTTCGGTCCTCCAATCCTCTTGCTTTCTTCTCTTCAAAGCCACTCTCTTTCGATCACATTTTTGTGTATCTTTTGATCTCACATCGAGGCCTCTCTTTTTGTTCTATTTAACCACGCTGAAGTAGCACTCTGCTTCACAACGTCCAATGGCTAAGAAGCTGAGAGCTTTAGTGCTCTGTTTTATTCTCGTTACTCTCCTTATTCTTCAATGTAAAGTGGGTGTTCATGCAATTTTACATCCTGTTGATTTCTTGGCTCTACAGTCTATCCGCAAACGCTTAGACGACATGCCGGGCTCCAACTTCTTCGCTTCATGGGACTTCACTTCTGATCCTTGTAACTTCGACGGAGTTTACTGTGACTCCGACAAGGTCATCGCCCTCAACTTGGGTGACCCAAGAGCCGGCTCTCCCGGAGTGTTCGGCCGCCTCGACCCAGCCATAGGAAAGCTATCTGCTTTAGCCGAGTTCACTGTTGTACCCGGTCGGATCATCGGTTCTCTCCCACATTCTCTCTCACAATTAACCAACCTTCGGTTTCTCGCCATTAGTCGGAACTTCCTCTCCGGAGAGATTCCGACAAGTCTGGGTCAATTACATAATCTCCGTACTCTTGATCTCAGCTACAATCAGCTCACGGGAGTTATACCTACGTCCATCGGTACATTACCGGAACTCTCCAACCTTATTCTCTCCCATAATCGGCTCAACGGTTCAGTTCCATCATTTGTGTCCCAAACCTTAACCCGGCTCGATTTGAAGCACAACGATCTCTCCGGTTCACTTGAACCGGAATCCCTCCCTCCGTCGCTCCAGTTCCTATCTCTCTCCTGGAACCGGCTCAGTGGTCCAGTAGACAGGGTTCTTAACCGGCTTGATCAGTTAAACTATTTAGACCTGAGCCTGAACCAGTTCACGGGCAGCATTCCGGGTCAGGTCTTTACATTTCCGTTAACCAATCTTCAACTCCAGAGAAACGCATTTTTGGGACCGGTTCAACCGGCTAGTCAAGTGACGATCCCGACCGTTGATCTTAGCTACAACAGGTTGTCGGGTCAAATATCGGCCATGTTCTCAACAGTTCAGAACTTGTACCTGAATAACAACCGGTTCACGGGTCGGGTTCCGGGTAGCTTAGTGGACCGTTTACTGGCGGCGAGTATACAGACACTGTATCTGCAGCATAATTATCTAACAGCTATTGAGATTGATCCGACTGCTGAGATTCCTTTGAGCAGCTCCCTGTGTCTACAGTATAACTGTATGGTCCCGCCCGTACAGACTCCTTGCCCGCTGAAAGCCGGAACCCAGAAGACAAGACCCACCGCCCAGTGTGACGAGTGGAGGGGGTAGATATCATTTTTGTCATCTTAATTAAGTGCTGGGTTATTCTGTTTGATTCTTTGATTAATTTATACTCAGAATGAGATTATGTATAAATCTTTTTCTAAGTGTTTATATTCTTATTAGTATTTGTCTTCCATGAATGATAATTATAGTAGCCAAGGAGTAGTAGTGCTCTTCTTTTATGTTTCCAAGCACATCTCAGTGAATTAAACTCCACTATTTTGTATGTTTGATGGGAAAAAGAAGGATTTCAAAACACCACTGCTTAATTGGATGAATGAGTCTTCGGTAGAATCTACACTTTTACTTCTTGTGAGTGTAGTGCTATCAACATCAAAGACTTTTTAAGTTCAGTTCAGGATAGTCGTGTTTACCTTATGGACGGGACCATTGAACCCACTCTGAAGGAAGATTTGACGGTGGAGTCAAAGCAGTTGAAGAATTCGAGATGAAGTGCTAACATCTGTAGATGACCTCTCAACAATCGCACTTCAGGAAGTGCGAAGACTTGATCGGGAGATGGGCTTGCACGGAAGTTTCCGGAGACTTAGACGATAGAGAACCTGTTATAGGGATGAAGCTTTTTCTTTTTTTGTCTGTTGGCTTAGGGGTATTCCTCCACGTGTTCATCTGATGAGGAAATCCTGACCCTGTTAGAATTATTTCTTTTTTAGGGGACTGTTAGAATTATTTCTTATTCCTTAATCAAATTCCTTTTAATTTTAAAAATATTTTTTATTTTATAAATTTTATACTTTTAAATTTTTTAGAAAAACATTTTTGCTTAAATTTTTTGTAAAAAATAACAACTCGCACGTAACCAAATCAAATATTGTTGACATGATGAATCAAATTAACTCTTAAATTTGTTTCGAATTAATTAAACTTGAACCAAATTAATAGCTATAATAATTTATTATTTTAAGTTAGATTTAATTAGTTTACGACAAATTTAAAAACTAGATTGAATTGTTGTATCAAATATTAATATTTGATTGATTCATATGTTTTGTTATTATTTTAATTTATATTTAATTAGTTCATATCAAATTTAAAAATTAGATTGAACAGTTGAATCAATAATATTTAATTGGTTAGTATGTATCATTCATACCACGAGATTTTCACTATTATTTTTAACTATAGTTCACGAGAAATGATTTTTTCAAAAATTTTGAGAATTTTTTTAAAATTTAAAAAAACCTTTTTCAAATCTCAATTCACTTTGGCTAGATATTTCTTTAAATCATTACTAATAAAAAATAATGGAACATTCTCCCTGGTTATCGTAGGATGATAAATCATTTATTGACTTATTTAATTATCTCAGTATAATTTATATTATATCTAATTACTATTGATTGAGCTACACTAAATAGAATAGGTCATAAGTAGTCTCAAATTATAATAATTCCTATATGAGATACCTTAGTAATCTTAGTTCTAAGGATTAATTATACAACCATTATAATAAGAAAATCTGTAGACGTATAAGTAATGATTGGGTTTAGTGAATTTATTATTCCCTCCTATTCAAAATAAGTGTCGTTTTAGAAAGATTTTAACTATTCAAAATAAGTGTCGTTTGTGACTTTTTATGCATGTTTATGATTTTACTTCCAAAATTACACTTTAATTTCTCTCACATCTTAATTACACAGATTATACAGAATATATTTTCAAGGCACTTTAACATGCAATTAATAAGGGTATATCAGATATTTCATTAACTTTCTTAATAAGTGTGCATTCCTCTAAAACGACACTTATTTTGAATAAAAGGGAGTATTTAATAAGCTCTTATATGTTTCTTTAAATATCTCCACACTTTAACGTATGATATTGAATACTTTCTTCATAAGAAGGAACGTAATGTGTATTAGTTTTAGACTATTATCAAGAATAATATATAAATGCAAATTAAATTTTATAATTATGATATCATTATAATTTTAATTGTACAATCATTATTTCAAGTATTTAATCTTTAATAATAATCATCAAAATAATTAACTAAAATACATAAAAATAAAGAGTGTTTTTGTTGATTAAAATAATAATTTTACACATTAAAATGTAATCAATTGATTGGCTACAAGGACAGAACTCAAGCATCCATATGAAATTTATAGTAATGTACGAGCAGCTGGGAATGAAGGAAAAGCATAAGTAGAGGTGCAAATGAAGGAAAAGAATGAGCAGATTCAAGTTACTTACCACGTTGTATATGTAAACTTGAGAATCATGATATCCTTAGTAAATGTCAAACATAAACATTTTTAGCATATATTATATATTATGCTTGTGATATTTGTGAACAAGTATGCTTAAATATAATGGTTAATTATTGATCACTTATTACATGGATCATGATTAAACACTTAGTAACTTTAAATTCCATGGGTAACCAAGAAAACAATTAAAGTTCTTATTTAAAAAGTAGTATCGAAAATGACATCATATAAGAGTTCAGGATGCATGACAATGCTAAAAGCATATGGTTCACTCACTGTTATGTTTGATATCTACAAGAAAATTCCAATTATTTAACACAAACGTTAAACGTGGTTAGTGAAATAAGGGATATTGGTCATATTTTGTTATATGAGTAGCAAGTACAAACTATCATACGATCTTTGCCTTAGAGTTAGGAGCACATTAAAATGACCCTTAATTATAATGTAAATATCAAGAGGATGGAAGATTTTATGGGACACCTATTATTGGAAGAAAAACATCTTGAGGTTTCCAAGCCATCTACTGATATGTATATGGCTAAGTTAAGCTCACAGGGAATTGAAAGTAAAAGGAGAAAGCACTATAGTGGTTTTAAGTGGAAAAGAGGAAAAAAAAATCTTTCACAATTCTCAAGACCCTAAAATAGTTAAGGCTAGTGAAGATAGGAAAGGAAAAGGTCCTCTTAATAAGAAACTATAAAGAGAGTGAAATGATATAATTATGTCATTAAAAGTCACTTCACTCTTGATTATTATAAGCCTAAGAAGGTATGACCATATAATACAAATGAGTACATTGTAGGTAGCCATAGACCATATACTAGAGGAAAGATAAGCCTTCAAAAATTTCAATCTAAGAAGGTATGAACATATAATACAAATGAGTACAATGTAGATTCCAAAATTGGTAGCTATAAACCATATAACAAAGGAAAGATAAGCCTTCATAAAATTTCAATAAATTATATATAAGACATGGTCCACATGATACAACTTTATAGTTAAGGTCCACATGATAGGCATAAACAAATTAGTCATATATGGTGATCTTATCATAATCCTAAAAGATGTACTTTATTGCTTCCAAGTAGGCATGTGAATACCGTATTGCACTAATCGGTCTCGGCTAAAAATTGGTATTGAACAAAATATCAATCAAATTTGTCATATGTGGTAATCAAACCCTCGACATGATGTACTTTATTTCTCCCAATAAGATATGTGAATACTATACTGGACTGATCGGTACCAACAAAAAATTGACACCAATTAAATATAAGAGCATATATCTTATAGGATTCCTGCTTGAGATGTGGTCATATATTTAAACCTAGGAAAGTAATGGGGTTAAAGTATAAGCATAAGAACTTTTCAATGCTTATTCCTTCTTTATTTATCATATTGTGCCTTGATTGATTGTGTATAATATTTATATTCTTGTCTATCTTGACTCTTTGCTACTGATATATGTGAATTATTGAATACTAATTCCCTTATGTGGGATATGCCTTAGTTAGAAAATATGTTGAAAGTATATTTTATTTTAATATAATTTTAAAAGATAAAATGTAATGTTTAACAATGAATAAAAATTTTAATATATGAAATGTTTAAATAGTTATTCCAATTATTGAAAATATCAAGATTTCATTAATTACACTATTGTAATAATTTTTATGTTAAGAAACTCAAGTTAACCAAATCAACTATTGACATGAATCCCAAAAAATTAATCCTTAATTATTTTGGGGAGTTAAGATCTTAAATCCTCAAATTTTTATATGATTTTGTAGTTCAATTTTCGTCTTTCCTTTTGTTCTTACATAAATACCAAATATTAAGAAATGAAACAATTGCCTAATATTGTTATTTTAAGCCTTGGATTGGAAATAAGAAATTATTGCAACATGACTATGATATTCTATATAAACAATCTGGAAAAAAAAAAGCTAAATTTTCATGTTGAAGCTACTTTTTGGTGCATTTTTTTCGCTACTTGGAAAATCAATTCAGAGGTCAGATTGATTCCTATTGAAATAACTTATTATCCTTATTACTATGCTTTGTCTTGCAACCTTAAGAGAAGGTTGTTAGGAGACAATAACACAACTCTCTAAACGATCAACCAAATATCAATAACAAAAAGTACTCTTCAACTTGCACTAGCAAATCAGTATGAGAATAAGAAACTTAATAATGAATCAAACACCAAGATTTATGTGAAAAACCCTCAAGTATAAAGGAAAAACTACATGCCAAACTGATATACAAATCCATTAAACTCAAATAAGGATTTACAAATATTTTTCTCTCATCTTACAACAATAATTTATCTCACAAAGTTTTAGGATTGAAACCAAAATTGATGTAACAATCAAAAAATACTCAAACCAATCCCAAAAACAATCAATAAAGCATGAGAATATAACACTACTTGCCCCCTCTCAATTTTTTCTCACTCATGGACATTATAGTCGCACTTTTATTCAAAACCTACATATTTTTCTTTTTTACATCATGAAATAAGTTTTTTATGTGCTATACACAGTTATATACATGACTATTTAAGTGATTGTGCCTCTTAAGGATTGCCTCACTCTCAGATGTACACAGTCACAGAGAGATACATAATCATCACTTAAGGTTGTGTATGTCATGAACAAGGTGTGTACATAATCATGTATGTCTTTGATCTTAATGTCTTTCTTCACATGGTTCTAGAGACTTGCACAGTTGATCCATATGATCATATTAGTGAAGACATAAAAGCATGTCATTCTACACGGGCGTGTGTGCTTTCAAAATTAATATACACAACTGTATAAGTTAAGTACATAGGCATGTATCACCTTACACGATCATGTCTCTCCCTAGAAGCATTTCATCCAACTTGTCTTCACTTTTTCGTCATCCCCACTAACCATAAAGGCTTCTATGATCATCGAAAGTCTTAAAATAGAGCTGGACACTCAACAATCCCCCCTCCAACCTAATTATGGGGAAGACACATTATTCTCTAACATCTACTTAAGAGACATCCCAATAAACTTACTACATAGTTCATGTTTGCTTTGGGGACAACTTTAGTCAATATATTGGTACCATTCATGTCTACATAAATCTTCTTTAACGCCAATTGTTGCTCCTCAATCACATAACTCAACCAATGATATCTGACATCTATATGTTTTGTGTGGGAATGATATATAGTAGTTTTGCTCAAGTCAATAACACTTTGACTATTACAAAACACTACATGGTCTTAATACTTCACATCCAACTCTTAAAGGAATATTTTAAGCCAGAGCATCTCTTTATAAGCTTCCACTATAGCTACATGCTTTGCTTCAGTCGTAGATAAAGCCATGCATTTTTAGAGCTTGAATTGCTATGAGATGGCTCCCCCTGTAAACTTGATCAGAAAACCTTAAGTGGATTTTCTTCCATCAAGATCTCCCACATTTGCATCCGTAAAATCTTCTAGAGTTAGCTCACCATCACCAAACACAAATTCATGTTCGTCTCAAGTATCTCATAATCAATTTCACTGCTTCCCAGTGAACCTTTCCTAGATTTGATAAGAATCTACTCACCATCCCAATAGCTAATATCTGGCCTTGTGCACATCATTGTATACATCAAAGACCGTACTGTAGATGAGTTTTGAACAGAGGACATATCATCTTTCTCCTTTTCAGCTGAGGAACATGCATGCTTATTCGGCTTAAAGTGAGGTGTCAGTGGTGTGCTAACTGGCTTGACATGCTTTATATTGAACCTTTCTAGCACCTATTTCCTATATCTCTCCTAAGACAACTACAATCTCCCACTTTTCCTATTCTGAGTTATATCTATGCCTAAAATCTGCTTTAAAGTTCTCAAATATTTTTATTTCATATCAAAAGATTTAGACAAATCCTCTTTCAAATTTGAGATTCTTCCAACATCTTAACCCACAATTAACATATCATCAATATACAGAAGAAGAATTAGAAAGTTCTCACTTGTGAAGTTTTTGAAATTCACACAAGTATCGACATAAGTTCGTTTTTAATTATAATCTGTTATAAAAGAATTAAACTTTCGATACCACTACCTTAGAGCTTGTTTTAACCCATATAGGCTTTTCTTTGACTTGCAGACCTGACCTTTAGCTTTGAAACCTTCTGGCTGTTCTATATATATCTCCTCTTCCAAATCTCTATGTAAGAAGGTTTTTTTAACATTTAATTGCTCCAGTTTAAGATCCAAGCAGTCACTCAAACCCAAAACTATTCAAATTGAGGTCATCTTAGCCATTGGTGAGAAGATTTCATCAACAACAATGCCTATTTTTTGATTGAACTCTTTTACCACTAACCTTGCTTTATACTTCACCATCTTGTCACCATCTCTCTTTATATTGAACACCTATTTGTTCTTCATGGCCTTTTTACATTTTAGAAGCTTCACAAGCTTATATATATTATTCATCTTTGGAGAATTCATCTCCTCCTTTGTAACTATGAGCAAGAGATCTTTATCTTTACAAGATGCAACCTCTTGTATATTCTTAATCTCCCCCTCAGCAATAACTAATAAGTATTCTGAACTCGGATACCTTGTAAAAGGCCTTTTCTCCTTTTTCAACATTTGAAGTTATATTGTGCTAACAGTTGTATCCAACTGCTCCCCGTGCTCATTATCCTCTATGACTTCATCTTCAACATTATTAGGATGTGGTTAATGTAGCTCATCATTACCAAGATGTATTTAATCATCATCAATATGTGTTTTGTTACACACTCCATCTTCTTCACCTATAAACTGCTTAGTAGTAAAAGAAATTGGCAAATAATTAACAATGTTATATGATGAGCTACTGGTCGCATGTCGTAACACTACCAAAATAACTAGACTAAACTATAGATAACAGTAAGTCTAGGTCGATTCCAAATAGATTAATTCTAATAACTTTCCTAAATTATCTGTATAAGCAAAACAAAGGTTTTTGGTTTGAAACAAATTAGAAGATAAAGTAAAATTGAATCTATAAAAACAAATCAAATTAAATAGCAGCAAAGTGATAAAAATGATGAATGAGTTGAAATCCAGTTCTTTGGTTTAATCTCAGCCTAAGCACAATTTCACAGATGTCGTTGAATTATCGTCTTTATACCACTCTTAAGACTGTTGATTGTGAACTAACAATAAGGTCTGTTAATTCTAGTTTTTCCTTAGATTATAGTTAATCAAGAAGAGCTCATTAATTAACCATAACTATCGGGAAAGTAAAAACAAACTCTCTAAGTTTATCCAGACAACTACATTACAAATGAGAAAAACAGATCAATCTGAGTAACAATCACACAAGCTCCGATTATTTAACTTATGCTATGTATTCTCTATCAATTTAATATCGTTAATTGCCACATACGATCTTTAACAAGACTATTATGTATCGCATTCAATTTCTAGCTATGGGTTTCCATGAAAAATGATTCAATAGAGCATTAAAATCATTCTCATACAATACCTAATCAATCCATACAAGATAACATAAGCAATCTAAAAAGAGGGGGGAAAAAGATACACAATAACAATTTGTTTAATGTGTTCCTCGGCCTCGATTGCACCTCCGAACCAGTGTTAGGAAAGTTAGCCTTCCATCTCCATCTTCAAGCTCTCACCATCGGCCATCCTTTCCATCACCACTCTTGGTGTTGAAGAATGAAGAATAACCGAAGAGAAAATAGAAGAAGAGTATTATCGACTAGGTCTACTCCTAAATGCCTTTCTACCATCACTTTCCTTTTCTTATGTAGTAAAATTTAAGTTTAAAACCGAGTGACACTTGGACAGGACCTTTGGCTTTCTCTCGTTAATTGTCAGGTGTGAGAGTCATGTAAGGTCATTGCACGGCTGTGCAAACCTCTCACAGTCATGCATGGCTTTCTCACGACCGTGCATCTGGCTCTCTCATGACCGTGAGAGACCCATGCACGGTCGTGATAGATGTTGCATAGGCGTGAGAGATTTCTCACACCCATGTAATCCAATGTTTGGCTGTGAGACTTCTCCTTATGTTCTTCATTTGACATTCTCTCTTGCCTCTTCTTCTTTCAATCCTCTTCTTCTTCATGCTCATATGGAAATTAAGAAGATGGCTTCAATGACATGCTTTTAGGTCACTTTAACTTCTTTACTTCTGAAAAGTACCTACGATTAAATATGAGCTAAAGTGAGTATCCTAAGCATTTCTCAGACATTAATCACTAATTGTAGTATATCAAATGAATTATATTTAAACACATACCAAATTCCCCTATAGTTAGCTTTTGATCGCCCTCAGGCAAATCGTCAAAATCAAAATCACAAATCAAAACTTTTACTTATTTTCTATACTTCCTAAGAGTAGATAACCACAAGTAAAGATGAATGACTTTCAAAATCTATAGCAATAACTCAACATTCAAAGCTTTTACTCATGACCAATCAACATTCATCACCCTTAGAAACTGAGTAACCTAGAGGTAGACTTGGACAAAAGGTGTTTAAATAAGATATTTCCATAGGTACACTCAAACACTGTTCATAATCACAACAATTCACAACTTTGCATATCATTTCCTTTCTCCACTACTAAAAGTCACATACATAATTATGAATTAATGAATTTTTCTAGGGTTGTAATGTGGGTAACGGTAAGGTAAGAAGTATTTAGGGTAATGTAGCATAAAATCCATCAAGCTAGTGACGCAAAAGTAACACTAAATGAGACATCAAGCACACAAATTAACATTCATTCAAAACTGGGTGCTGTTTGCGATGAAGAATGCAAAAACTATGTTTCCTAACTCAATTAAGCTCTCATACCATAAGTCAAATGAACATAACACAAAAAATATGTTCCAACCAAAATAACATCCTCCTCATATGCAATATATTCAAACACCCAATTAATACAACTTAAGGAGGATAAACTATTAATTAACAACCTTTCGCAACAATTGTATTTCCCCTTTACAACTTTTATTCAAACTCACTTTTTTTCTTTTTTTTTTTCCTTTTTTTCATGAATATAAAAGTGATAGAAGCTACATCAACATATGATTCATAACTTGGAATTTTAACAACTATAACCAGCCCATTTGTATGCATATCCCCACTTAGGCTTTTATACAATCACATTCATCGAGAATTAACAATTGCTCCACTAGCTTTAAGGCTTAAGTAGGGCATTTGGTTAGGTGCATGTAATGTGGTTTATATAAAAGAAAACGCTAATAAAGCTCAAAGGGGGTTAGTAAAGGAAAATTCAGATAAATGGGTAGGCTATTTGGCTAATGTAGCTCGTAATCAACAAAGAGTGACTAATCATTTTCATAAAAAATATATGTGATAAAAATGTGGCCTGGAATAGAAAAACCAATGCAAAGTAAGGATGTATATGTTAGTAGTGTGCCCTAGGCCAATGAACATTTGTGATTCTTGTATTAACATTATGATTTGTTAATAATATATTATG
>JAOQMR010000009.1:15346930-15358888 GCA_027563865.1 Erythroxylum pelleterianum | reverse complement strand
AGACTGAATTAAGTTTACGGGCTTTTATTATATGAGATATAATGGGCCGAAACTAATTGGGCCTTTAATGAGATTAGGGTTACTCTATAAATAGAGAAGCTTAGTCTCATTAGGGTTAGAAGACACAAGTGAAAGTATAAGACACCATTGTCACAAAACCCTAGCCGCCATCCGAGAGAAAGATCGTGCGGCATTCGGAAAGCGTTTCGGGACGTGCTAGCACACTACAGCCGCAGCCCGGATCGTGCATGCTCGTGTGGATACTGGTAGAGGGCATTCGCGATTGGCAGTGTCTTGGAATCTGAAAAGAAGCGATCTACCCACGCAAATAAGGTATTTTCGTTAATCCTTCATGTTTTCGATTATACATGATGTTCTTGTATGGTCTTTTCTGCAGCGTATTGTGAATACTCGGACCGTACGCGATCCAACAGTATATGTCATGAAGGTCACACAAAACAAAGACAGTGAGACTGATATGAATATGTCAGTCTAATACGACTCAAAACTTCACTGGTTTTTGTCTACTACTAGTCACCGCTCTTCTAAAGAATAATGCACATTAACCAATCACAAGAGAAAAAGTACATGTTAAGGTTGCCATGAATTTTTCTAGTCAATTCACACTCTACTTATGACTAAATAATCTTAAAAGTAATAGAAAACAATAAAATTTTCGATTTTGTACGTTTGATTTTAGAAATTACCTAAGAAGTCATGTAAGCAACAATTAAGCTCAAAACATGATAAAAGCTAATATCAAACTAAGATCCTCACCACCACACTTAAAACTTACATTGTCCCCAATGTAACATCAAATGCAAGAAATATGGCATTCAAGGAAAATAACAATTGCAAAAATGTAAAGAGACAGAAATCAACTTCCCTTGGGTTGCCTCCCAAGCAGCGTCTTTGTTTACCATCGTTTGTTTGACTCCACATTGATCGGTCTTCATAATGAGGGTTTTCTAACCCTATCACCTGCACATCCTCTACTTGGAATCCTTCATAGAATGGTTTCAGTTGATATCCATTGACTTTGAATTTCTTATTAGTCTGTTAGCTTTCAATTTCAACTACACCATATGGAAACATATTAGTAACAACAAAAGGCCCAATCCAACAGGAACGTAATTTACCTGGAAAAACTTAAGTCATGAATGGTGGAGAAGAACTTTTTAGCCAACCATAAAATTCTTCCTAACAATCATCTTATCATGATATCGTTTCGTCTTTTCCTTGTAAATTTATGCATTCTCATAAGATTCAAGTCTAAGCTCTTATAATTCTTGCAGTTGCAATTTCCTCTATTCGCCCACCACATCCTTCTTCATATTGCATTGCTTAATGGCCCAAAAAAGTATGTGCTCAATTTCTACTAGAAGATGACACATTTTTTGTAATCAATCGATATGGAGACATGTCAATCGGTGTCTTGTATGCAGTCATATATGCCCAAAGAGCATCATCAAGTCTCTGACTCCAATCTTTACGATTTGGGCTCACCATTTTCTCAAGAATGGACTTGATTTCTCTATTTGACACCTCTGCTTGCCCGTTTGTTTGTGGATGGCAGGTCGTAAACACCTTGTGAGTGATAAGGTACTCCTTTAAAAGGTTTTTTTACCAATCGATTGCAAAAATGAGTAGCCCTGTCACTAACCAATTATATCCATTTAGAAACATAATCCACAGCCAAAAAAATGTAAACAAAATCAAAAGAAGAAGGAAATGGTCCCATAAAATCGATGCCTCATACATAAAAAATTTCACATGCATATATTGGAGATAAAGGCATTTGAACTCTATGGGATAAATTACCCTTTTTTGGCATTGCTCACATGCTTTACAGAACATATAAGAGTCTAAAAAAATATTTGACCAATAAAAACCATATTCAAGAATTTTCCTAGCAGTTTTATTAGGCCCAAAATGACCACCATAAGCATACGAACGACAAAATTTCAAAATTGATTCATATTCATATTCAAGCACACATCTCCTAATCGCTTGGTCAGAACAACACTTCGACAATTGAGGATCATCCCAAATATAATATTTCGACTCAATCTTTATCCTGCTCTGTTTAGCCTTACTCAAATCATTAGATATCTCATGGTTCATTAGATAGTTCACATTACTATTATACCATGGAACCTTACTTTGAAGTGTTAGTGATTGCTCATCTGGAAACAATTCTTGCAATGGTACTGAATCCTCCTCCTTCACCACTCGACTCAAGTGATCTACGACTGAATTCTCTACACCTTTATTGTCTTTGATCTCCAAATCGAGCTATTGAAGTAGGAGAATCCATCTAATCAGCCTTGGTTTCCCATTTTTCTTCGATAAAAGGTACCTTAATGTTGCATGATCAGAATGCACAATCACTTTTGAACCAAGAAAATAAGGTCTAAATTTATCCAAAGCAAACACAAAAGCTAAGAGCTCTTTTTCGGTGTTGGAATAGTTGCATTGAGCTGGATTGAGTGTTCGAGAAGCATAGTAAATAGCATGAGTTATCTTTCCACATTTTTATCAAGGACGACACCCACAACAAAATTGCTCACATCGCATATAAACTCAAATGGTTGACTCCAGTTAGGTGGTTGAACGGTTGGTGCTGAAGTCAAAAGTTCTTTCAACTTGTCAAATGCTTCCTTGCATCCCTCATCAACTTTAAATGTTACATCCTTTTGTAACAAATGACAGGGTTTTGTTGAAATCTTACTAAAGTCCTTGATAAAACTACGATAAAAACCTAAATGGTCAAGAAAAGAACAAACTTCCTGCACATTTATGGGGTAGGGTAGGTTTTGCACAATTTATATCTTAACTTTATCGACTTTAATTCCTTTAGCTGAGATTACATGTCCCTAAACTATTCCTTGTTCAACCATAAAATGACATTTTTCAAAATTGAGAACAAGATTAGTTTTGATACAATGTTCAAGTACACAATTCAGATTATCCAAGCATGCGTCAAATGAATCCCCATAGATAGTAAAACCATCCATAAAGACCTCAATAATGTGTTCAATATACTAAGAGAAAATACTTATCATGCATCTTTAAAAGGTAGCTGGGGCATTACAAAGTTCAAACGACATCCTTCTGTAGGCAAATGTACCAAATAGGCATGTGAAAGTTATTTTCTCCTGATCCTTTGAAGTTATTGTGATTTGATTATATCCCAAATATTGATCCAGAAAACAGTAGTGAGATCGTCACGCAAGTCGTTCAAGCATATGATCGATGAATGGGAGTGGAAAGTGATCCTTGCGTGTAGCAGCTTTCAACTTCCTGTAATCGATGGAAACTCACAATCCATTTTGAATTCTTGTAGGCATAAACTCATTATTTTCATTCTTCACCACTGTAATCCCAATTTTTTTCGGTACTACTTACTTAGATTGGACTCACCCATTTACTATCTGAAATTAGATAAATTATACCATCATCAAGCAACTTTAAGACCTCTGTCTTTACCACTTCCATCCATGTCGAAGGGTTAGTCTCCTTGATGTTGGCTATGGTCCACCCTATAACTGTGATGTGATCCTTAAACACTCAAATGAGCTTTTCCTCTTGAAGTTTGGTTAAGTTCCTGGATATGATTACCGAAAGTGTTTATCCTTCTCCCAAAAACACGTATTTCAAGTGCTTTGGTAATTGCTTCAATTCAATTGTAGGTGCCTACACAACCAAAGGTAAAGATTTCGTATTAGATATTGGTAATTCGATATTTTGAAATACATACCTCTTTTGTATTGTTTGCAGTTATTGTAGTGCTAGCACAAGTTCTTCCATTTCATCTATAATGAGTAAGTTAGAATTTTGCAACATGTTTTCTGCTAAACTCATACAAAGATTGACTTCTAACTCATCTTTACCTTCCATATAAAAAATTTTCTTAAGACAAAGAATCAATAAGATCAATGACAAAACAAAATAAACATCACTAGGATACCTCATAGCTTCAAAAAATTAAAGTGAACAATTTCACTGTCAAACTCAATAGTTAATGTTTTTGCATCCACGTCGATGTTCATCTTTGATGTCTTAAAAAATGGTCAACCCAGAAAGATAGGTGTAGAATTAGATGAAGTTTCTCCCTCCATATTCAACATATAAAAAGCAGTAGGGAAAACCAATTTGTTAGCCTGCACTAAAACATCCTCTACAACCCCTTCCGAATAACCGTTAGATCTATTAGCCAATTGAATTATAACACGTGTTTATTTCAACGATCCCAAATTCACTGAAGTATAAATGGAATATGGCATAACATTAATCAAAGCTCCTAGATCTAACATTCCTTTTTCAAATCGGGTATCACCAATTTTGCAAGGAGTTGTAAACGTACCTAGATCCTTACACTTTGGGGGAAGCTTTCTTTGAATGACTGCGAACGCGTTCTCCCCCACACTTACTTTCTTGTCTCCCCTTAATTTCCTTTTAGACGTGCATAACTCCTTGAGAAATTTGGCATATTGAGGAATTTGCTTAATGGCATTAATTAGAGGTATGTTCAACTCTAACTTTTCTAACATCTCCAAGATCTCCCTATCTTGCTCTTCTTTCTTTGATTTAGCAAACCTGCTAGGATAAGGAGGCAAAGTATTAGTAAAAATTTTAATCATAGGAGATTTAGAATTTACTTGAGTTCCCGTTTTTGCTTCTTTTGGAGATACTTCAAGATCTTTCTCTGCTTCTTCCTCATCGCCAATAACAGGATTCTTATGTGGCGCCTCTATTTCCTTACCACTTCTTAAGGTAATAACACTTGCATTCTCTTTCGGGTTTACAATTGTTTGAGAAGAAAGCTTACACGAATTATAATTCTCTAATCGGCTCACCCAGTAGCTATATAACTTAGTTGATTCTCCAGATTCTGGATGCTAGCTCTTGTTTGCTGTTGGAATTTTATGGCATTATTTTAGAGCTGAGTGGTATTCTAAGTTAATGTTTTCATCATTTCTTCTAGTGAAGGTCCCGAACTCGATGGTTGAGCTTTTCTTTAATATGGTTGTTAATAGGAACCTTATTGTTGTCCTTGCTGCCCATAGGTGTTGAATGGAGGATTCTTCCATCCTGAGTTATGTGCATATGGGTAGCTAGGATTCCATTGTGGTTGACCCGGAAAGCTTCCAAAAGCATTCACTTGTTTTGTAGATGTATCCTGCAAAGTTGGACATATATCAGTGGGATGTCCTACCATTGTGCAAATTCCACTTACCTTGACGTATTGAGCACCACTTACGGCTATTTGCCTAACCAAAGATGTCAACTCAGCTATTTGTTGCTCCAATGTAGCAGTACTAACTTTATTAATCTTCAATGGTCAGGCATCCTCTCGAATACTAAATTGTTGGGACTTAGCAGCCATGTTAGAAATGAGATTTTTGGCTTCAGTAGGTGTCTTGTCCACCAGTGCTTCTCCACTTGCTACATCTACCATATTTCTTTCTTGTGGCAGATTTTGCTCATAGAAATATTGTATCAAGAGTTGCTCACTAATTTGATGATAATGGTAGTTATCATGCAACCTCTTGAAAAAGTTATCAGTACTCATATAATGTTTCCCCATGATGTTGTCGAATAGCGCAGATCTCCATCTGAATATTTGTAGCTCAAGATGCAGGAAAATATTTCTCCACAAAAAGTCTACACCTCATTCCAAGTGGTAATTGATCTGGAGGGCAAGTAATATAGTCAATCCTTAGTAGTGTCTCCCAACGAGAATGAGAATGCTCTCAACTTAATATGCTTTTCTTGCACCCCGGCAAGCTTCATGCTAGAATATACTACGTGGAACTCCTTAAGATGCTTATGAGGATCTTCACCTGGCATACCACAAAAAGTAGGCAAAATATTAATTAAACCAAATTTAAGTTCAAAAGCAACATTAATAAAGGAAAATCAATGCATAATGGTTGATGATTAAAATCAGGGGCAGCTAATTATTTAAGAGTACGATTATTATTTTGCTCAATCATGTTAGAAGTAGTATCAGAAATGAAATCACTAAAAGAATAAGAAAATAAATCTAAAGATATTTGAATTCCTAGTGAAGAGTCAAGTTTTCTGTCAAATGATGATGAATACTTAAAACTTTGTACAACTTGTCTTCTCGCTCTGCGCAACGTTCTTTCAAGTTCTGAATCAATTTTCAATTCACCAGTGCGAGAAGATCGTGTCAAGTACTAAAACTAACCAAATAAGGAAAGAAACGAGTCACAAATAAAAACAAAATAAAACAAATAAATTTAAAAAATAAAATGATATTAATCCCCGACAATGACGTCAAAATTGGTCACGTGTCGTAACACTACCAAAATAACTAGACTAAACTATATAGTTAGCGGTAAGTCTAGATCGATTCCACCAAGATTAATTCCAATTACTTTCCTAAATTATCTGTATAAGTAAAACATAGGGGTTTTTGGTTTCAATCAAATTAGAAGACAAAGGAAAATTGAATCTATAAAAACAAATTAAATTAAACAACAGCAAAGTGATAAAGTTGATGAATGAGTTGAAATCCGGTTCTTTGGTTTAATCTTGGCCTAAGCACGATTTTGCAGATGTCGTTGAATTATCATCTTTACACCTCTCTTAAGACTATTGATCGTGGACTAACAATAAGCTCTATTAATTCCGATTTTTCCTTAGATCATAGTTAATCAAGAAGAGCTCATTAATTGCCCCTAACTATCGGGAAAGCTAAAACAAGCTCTCTAAGTTTATTTGGATAGCCGTATTACTAGGGAGAAAAATATATCAATCTAAGTAATAATCACACAACTCGGATTATTTAACTTATGTTATGTATTCTCTAATGATTTAATACCATTAGTTGCCACATTCGACCTTTAACACCATTATTACATATCTCATTCAATTTCTAGCTATGGGTTTCCATGAAAAATGATTCAATAGAACATTAAAATCATTCGCATACAATACCCAATCAATCCATACAAGATAATATAAGCAATCCAAAAAAAGGTAAAGAAAATGATACACAACAATAATTTGGTTAATGTGCTCCCCGGCCTAGATTGCACCTCCGAACTGGTGTTAGGAAAGTTAGCCTTTTATTTCCATCTTTAAGCTCTCACCATTGGTCATCCTCTCCTTTTCTTATGTAGTAAAATTTAGGTTTAAAATCGAGTAACACCTAGCCAGGACACCTGGCTTTCTCATGTTAATTCTCAGGTGTGAAAATTCTCGACTGTGCAAGGTCATTACACAACTATGCAAATCTGCTGCGGTCGTGCATGGCCCACTCACAGCTATGAGAGATCTCTTACGACCGAGAGAGATGTTGCATAGGCGTGAGAGATTTCTCAAGCCCATGCAATCCAATGTTTGGCTGTGAGACTTCTCCTTCTTTTGTTCTTGATTTGACATTCTCTCTTTTGTTCTCAAGCCCATGCAATCCAATGTGGGTAGATTCATGTCTTACTTTTACATGTATGATGATTAAAGATCCATAAATTGTTATAGAGATGTTTTTGAGGTAGAATGATCATTATAATGGTGTTTGGATGAGTGCAGTAAATTAATGAATGAATGGACATGGTTGATGTCCTATTTTGTGGTTATGATTAATAGCCTTTTATGATTTATTTTGTGAATGTTTTGAGTTGTAAATTGAGGTGAGAATGAAGAGGAAATAAAGTAGAAAAGATGATCTATGTATAAGATGTGTTAGAAGTAAAGTGTAGGAAGTTATAAAAATCTAGAAATTTAGAAGAGAGTGGTTGGAATATGTTAGCTGTAACAATTCCACTGGATATGCTTCTGTATTTTAGCCACAACTTGACCTGTAGATATCCAAATAGAATGATTTTTTATTGGGATTAAATTAAAAACATATGGCTGCATTTTTTATGAAGACTTAGAATTCAAATTCTGTCTTTAAGAGTTTCAAAATTTAACTTGAAGTTGTGTACTGGGTGCAGCAAATTGATGGATGAATACATTTGTTTGTGTCCTATTTTGAGAGTATGAAAAACATGAGTAATGAGTTGTTATGTAGATGTTATGAGTTTTGAATTAAGGGTATAAGGAAAGTGAAACTTAAGTTAACCAAGATGTTGAGTTATGCTCTTGAAACGAGATGAATTAAGGTTATAGTTAGAAGTGAAATGAAAGTGGAAATGACGTTGAATATGTGCAAAAAGTTGATGATGAATATATATATGTATATGTTATGTTTTTAGTGTTCATGATCAATCGTAGACTATAATTTATTTATAGATGATATTGAGTTGAAATGGAGTTAGAATAAAGGGGAAATGATGAATAATTGAACTAGAAATGATAGACTAATCATAAGGTGTTGAATGTCATAAGTAAAGAATTAGGAATCCGAAAACTAAGGATGCTATTGGATATATGTTGGGGAAAGAGGCATAACTTTTTGTGTAGAACGCTGATTAAGGTCATTTAAGTATACTTTCGAAGAGGACTTCGAGTTCTACAACTTCTATGAAGACCCTGAGGAGAGATTTTGCTATCTAAAGGGTCAAAATTTAACATTTCTGTAAGAGACCCGTAAAAGGCAGCTTAGCAGACATGGATGTCCGCCTAACGTACATTCACTAATGATTTGGTCTTAATTAAGGATTAAAGGGAGCTTGAATTGAACCTAGAATGATGTTTGGATCAAGTGACTATTGTATGATATGTATGAAGCGATAATTGGGGTTATAACTTAGTGAATGAATTGATGATATCAAAGTACCAAAGGCACGAGTATAATGTGAACGAAGATGTTCATATGATAGGAGTTGTGATTCAAAGGAGTTGAGTAATATGTATTAAGTGATTAAATGTGAATGAGAATTAGGTATTATGAGAGCATATAATGTTAGAAAAGAAATGATGAGAAATTGAGTTATAATATTAGAATAACCAAGTGTTCTTGAGGTGTAAGCCTAAGAATAACCTAGACACATACAAAGGATAAGGATTGAATGGCGAACTTAGAATGATCATATACAAATGAAGTGTAAACCAAAGTTTAATTAAACATATATGAATTATAAAATGAGAATGAGCATAAGATGTGAATTTAGATAATATACCCGAGATTGTCATTGAGCATGCATTATACACAACACATACACATATGTATGTGATTAAGTATTCATAAGATTGTACAATTATTAATGTGTGTGCAATGTGTGTATTGCATAATGTTGATGTGCAGGATAATCTTTCGCATCCAGATGTTTCCAGATCATGGAAGCTAATGTTAATTTAGAACTTACTGTGAGTTGACCTAGATGATCTTACTTTAAATGATTGCTCTATTTAAATCCTACATTGAATGATTATATGAATGTGATTGTAATGATTCTGAACATTGAATGTCCGAGGCGTTTGATGCATGAATATCATATTGGAAGTGCTCATTGTATATGAATGTGACGAAATAAGTGATACTCAACTTGATTGTTGAATGTCAGACCAAGTTTCGAAGAAAAATGTGAATGTGCATGTGAAAAAAATAAGTGATTCACAACTTAAATGTTAAATATCGGACTAAGGTCCGATGACAAGTGTAAAGTGAAATAAAGTGACTGATTGATCTTATGTAATTGACACATTTCATTACATGAATGTATGATAACATAAAGGCTGTTGTGACCAAAGTATCCACCGAAAAAGAGCTTAAATCTCATAAAGTAAAAAAAAAAGCTCAAAGCTCATAATGTAATTAAAAGCCAAAGGCTCACTATATACAATGAGCCTGGTATCTCCAACAAATATGAGACAGTTATCAATAAGCCCGATATCCACAATAGATATAGGACAGTTATAGGCACTCGGTCACAACAATAACAATTGAAACTGAGTCTCATAAGTACTGCATATGCATCTAATATGTATGATTTCTGAATGTGATATATGTTTTAAGTGAACATAAAATGTATGTGATTCAACATGATAAATTGAGGAAGTGATGTGAATTATGTGATTATATGAATTGATGTATTATGTGATTGAGTAAGCCATTGAGAATGGTTCACTCACTGAGTTCGCAAAATTCAACCTAAAATTTGCAATATTTTTCAGGCTTAGTGAAAATCTCCAGTTAGACAAATTGGAGTCAAGCTATTGCATTCGAGTAAGAGATAGAGATCAGGATCAATTTACATCAACATTTGTATTTCTTTATTTTTGTATCAAAATATGTTTTCACAAGTCTTTTACAATGTTTGTGTAAAAGAT
Source organism: Erythroxylum pelleterianum (assembly GCA_027563865.1). Lineage (NCBI taxonomy): Eukaryota > Viridiplantae > Streptophyta > Magnoliopsida > Malpighiales > Erythroxylaceae > Erythroxylum > Erythroxylum pelleterianum. The sequence continues at coordinate 15,348,640 of JAOQMR010000009.1, read as the reverse complement.
TTTGTAATGTAACGATATTGTGACTACAAGTGTTTTGTATCTATAGTGGGCCCAAGTGGCTATTGAAATTCAGATGATATAGATATAAGGGTTGTAAACTACGATTGAAAATGTTTATGAATAAAATGGGTCGAAAGTTCCATTATCGATTTTTCGCATATGCGTGCATTGTTTTTTGAAAAATTTTGTAATGAGCTTCGAGTGTTTGACTGTTCTAGCATGTCACCCTCATTGAGTACGTTCTCAAATACCGTCGGTATGTTTGGAGATATGTCTTATGAGAGTGGGGTGTCACAGTATAAGTTAATAATAGGGGCATTTATCACCCTACACGGTCGTGTTTTTCCCCAGAAGAGTTTGATCTAACTTGTCATCTATACGAATCATAAAGTTGTACGATCATTGAAAGTTTCAAAATAGAGCTGGACACTCAACAAAGGTATCTTGTTATTGGCTTTTTTGTAGTTTCCCAGCATAAATGATTTGTGAGAAATCACTCTTGTATATTGCAAATTTCATCTTATTGCAACTCGTGAAGTGATTGGAAAAATCAAAACTTGATGCTTTGGAAGGTGAAGTCGTAATATTTTTGGAGGAATATGTTGAAACAAAATCTTGTTTGAAAACAACAAAATACATTCAGTAGCAAATATCATAAATTTAACAACGATATAATTGAAAATGACAATCTCCCAACATTAGGAACTACTATTGAGGTATAGCTCTTGAACTTACTTTATCAGTCATCTTCGTCTTCATCATCTACACCTTCATAACCCACTTTTACATAATCTGCTCGAGGACTGTCACATCTTCACGTGCTTTTGAAAACTCACCTTCTACCATGCTTTCATCAACTTACCAATGAACAAATGCCCTCTTAAAATAATTGGGATTATATTTGTGGTCAATCTGGGAGAAAATCTGAGCCTCCACTGTTATCACTTATGACAACAGATAAGAGACTGAACATAAGGTGTTTGTAGCATGGAGAAGAACCAGAGAGACAAAAGTTAATATTAGGGATTTGATTCTTAAAGTAATTAGAGATTTATTTTTTAAAGTTTAAGTTAATTAATAATTATTGAGTTAATATGAACTCTTTAAAATAAAAAGAAAATTGTCCATATCAATTTATGATAATTTGATTAATTGGATGAATGTTTTAAATTTTTTTAAGACTATTTTTTGTAAATCTAAGTTAAATTTTAATTCAATCATTATGGGCAAAGAATAGGATCTGGACCGTTATAGGCAAAACATTCATGTTCCTGTAGCCATGCAATTTATATTTCTCTGATGTGATGGTACTCAATCAGCTTGAGGTAAGGCCAAATTTCCCAAACCCAAACTAAACTTCCCATTTCCTACGCCAATGCTGTGAAATGGTAATGGGTCTCATCTCATCTGATTAGATTTGACAAGCAATTCTTATTAGAAATTGAATTGAAGATTGTTTCTATTAGGTGAGAGAAATTATTATCTAATAAGGTAAAACTACAATTCTAAGGATTCTTAATACAAAGTTTGAACGTTTATGTTTGTGACATTTGATTTTCCGTGTGATCATAATACAGTTATATTAGATTCATATTTATTTATTATTAATTAATTATATAATAATAAAAATTGATGTATTTTTATTTCAATAAAATATTTTATTTTTACTTATTCTTATAAGTTTTACTTCTTATTTATTATATACCGATT
>JAOQMR010000009.1:15325242-15339197 GCA_027563865.1 Erythroxylum pelleterianum | reverse complement strand
AAAATTCCAAAATGTCTTAAATAATACCAAAATTGCCAAAACACATTTTAATCATATTTAACAATTCAATTGTACCCAGAAAATGTCATGAATGCATGCACAATTATTGTACGTGTTCAAAATGCTTATGCACATAAACAGATCTTCAAATATTATATGCATAAAATATACTAATTTTTCTTAATATCCTAACCCCTAATATGGGGCGTTACATTTATGATTAGATAAATAAATTTTTTAAAATTTATGTTTAACTATCCAATTATATAATTTACTTCTACGGACTAAGATTGTCTTCTATCATCAATACATTGTCTTCTATCTTTTTTTTTTGGATTCAAGGAAACTCCACAGGCGGGCCAAGCGAGCTCACCTCTAAGAGGGCCAAGTGGCTACACCCCATTAGAGAGCCAAGCGGCTACACCCCATCACGGAGGGCCTCACTAGTTCTCCACCCATAGGTAAAACCCCGGCTGTCCCAGGCTCTTACAAGAGGGGCTAGCAAAGAATCGAACCTGAGACCTAACCTAAGCCAAGCCCCGCTCTCAACCATCTAGCCACACCCCTTGAGGGCACATTGTCTTCTATCAATACATATAACTACTCAAATATTAAAAATATCAAAATAATTTCGACCAATCATTTTTTACATAAAATTTTATATAATGTCATTCTTTTATCATTCAACATTTGATTAGACATGTAGTATAAATTAATATTTATCAATATTTTAATTCTAATCTTATTACCTCTTCAATATTAATAATTGATTATTTTAATGATATTTGAAATTTTATTTTTGAAGTGTCATTCCATTTTTACCAATATTTTCTCAAATAAATATTAGTAAAATATGTTTCTTAATTACTTTAAGATGACAAATCTTATATTAATCATTTAACTACCTTCATATAAATCATATCGTATCCAATGACTATAAATCAAACTATCTTAATTATGATAGGTCCTAAATAATATCAACAAATAACAATTCTCATATTAATTGTTTTGGAGAACTTGAATAAAATGATAAATTATACAATCGTCACATTAAATATAAAAGTAGTGCTTCATATAAAATTCTTATGTCAAGTTAGATCACTAAATTTGATCTCTAACAATATCTTAATATTTTAGTTTATAAGAATTACTACTTTCTTTAGTTAGAATGTTACAATACAATATAGTTTACTGATATTTTAATAACCATATTTTAGGCATTTAAATATGTAGTTCACCTTCTTTGGAGTTTTTGGGATTATTATTCTCCATTATTTTGTGAGAGGGATGGTATTGAAAGATTGTAAAATTCTCTATATTTTCATTGTACCTATACGTCCTTTGAAGATTTTTATAGTGGCTTTTCACTATAGTGGATTTTTTACTTGCTTGTCATTACTCATGGTTTTTCTCTCACACTGAGAGTTTTTCACCTAAATTTGGTGTATGTTTTATTATTGTTTTTGCTCTTTACTTCTCTTATTTTCTCAATTGAATTGATCTTGGTGTTTAATCGGAAACAACTTCTCTATCAGTTAAAAGTAAAGTTGAGTACCACTAGATTTCCCCAAACCTGACATTTCAGCAGAATTTTCACAAGGTTGTTGTTGTTATAACGCTACATTCTAAAATCCTAACAAAAGGTTTGAAAGTTTTCACTGCGTGCTAAAAAATCCTTACAGGTGGTATCAAAACATTATATTCAATTGAGAATTCAATATGTCGACCATCACAAAGTTTGATATCGAGAAGTTTGAAGAAAAAAAATCAAAATTTCCATTTAGAGAGTTCAAATAAAGTCGCTCTTACCCAGAATGAATTAAAAAGAGCTTTGGAAGGAGGATCTAAGAAGCCAGGCACCATGACCGACGAATAATGGGAGGAATTAGACAAAAAGGCGCTCTCCATCATACAACTTTGCTTATCTAAGGATGTTTTACGTGAACCGGTGAATGAAACAACTGTTGCATACTTATGACTAAAATTGGAGTCTTTGCACTTGACCAAAACCTTAAAGACAAGCTTCATCTCAAGGAGCGTTTATATACAATACGTACGGCTGAAGGTACTCCCATCTAATCTCATCTTGATAAGTTTAATTCTATTATCATGGACCTAGAAAATATTGATGTGAAAGTTGAGCATGAGGAAAAAGTTGTTTTGTTGGTAGTCTCACTCCCTCGTTCTTATAAACACTTCAAAGAAATCATGTTATATAGAACTCGTGACACCTTCATTTTTGAAGATGTTAATTCTAACTTGTTATCCAAGAAAAAAATTCAATCTTAAGCTTCTTTATGACAATAAAGTTAGGGGTTTGACTATGAGAGGGAGATCCAAAGAAAAGGGTAATTGTAGTAATTAGAAGAAATCTAAGTCCAAATTTAAAGGAAAAAACCCAACAAAACCTACATTATTGTAAGAAGTTTGGACATGAAATTTCTAATTGTTACAAGTTGAAAAATAATCAAGAGATTGAGGAGCAAAAGAAATAACAGCTAAAACTTGCTCAAGTTAATGTTGTTGAGACTGATTCTAAAGGTGATGTTATGTTGCTTATTACTTCCACTAATAAAAGGAATAAAGTCAAATGGATTTTTTATTCTAGATGTACTTTTCATATTCACCCTTATAGGTATTGGTAAGCACGTGCTTAGTTTGATAGATATGATGCGTATGAAAGTATGGTTAAGTGAGATAAGTATACTTCCGCATATTATCTCTTTCGTCTGTTTTGACAGGTTACCCCGGGTTCAACCTTGGTGGTCAGGACTTGGGCCCAACGGTCTTCGTGTTCGACTCCGTTTTGGATAGTTGGGCTCCGAGAACGGGTTCCAGCAGTTTGTCACTTTTGAACCCATTAATAGTGGTGTTGTCTTGATTGACAATGATGCCTAGTGCAAGGTAAGTGGCATTGGTAGTATTCATATCAAGACTCATAATGGTGTGGTTAGGACTTTATCGTACATTTGTTATGTTCCTGACTTGAACAAAACTTGATTTCTTTGGGCACCTTTAAATCTTTTGGTTATAAGTACACAACTAAAGGTAGAGTTTTTAAAGTTGTGAAAGGTTCGCTTGTTGTTTTGAAAGCTAACCATTCTAATAGTCTTTATGTCTTATAAGGTTCAAATGTGACAGGTTTTGCACTTGTTTCCTCTCTAATGCCTAATTCTAACATCCGCAAAATTATGACATACGTGTTTGGACTATATGAGCGAGAAAGGCATGACACTTCTGAGCAAAAAAGTTCTTCTTGGAGATCAAGGCAGCGGTAAGTTGAAGTTTTGTGAACATTATGTTTTTGGGAAAGAAATAAGAGTTAGTGTATTTACCATAACTCATCATACCGAATACATTCTTGAGTATTTACGTTCTAATCTCTAGGGACCTTCTAAAGTTCTTTCTTGCGGAGGAAAAAGATATTTCATGATATTATTGATGAATTTTTCCTATAAAGTTTGGGTCTAATTTTTTAGGCACAAAAATGAAGTTGTCTCTGTGTTTAAAAGGTGTAAAATTCTTGTAGAGAACTAAACAGGGAAAAAGGTTAAAAAGATTAGAACAGATAATCGATTAGAGTTTTATGAAGGTGACTTCAAGGAGTTTTGTTTAAATCATTGTCTAGTCAGGCATAAGACACTTATTTAGAAACCTCAACAGAATGGTGTTGCAGAATGGATGAAGAGTACTCTTCTAGAGAGAGCTTGTTGTATACTCTCTAATGTTGTCCTATGGCATCGACATGATTTTTGGGCTGAGGTAATCTTTACTGCTTATTATTAGGTCAATTGATTACCATACTCTTCTTTTGACTTCAGGATCCCAAAAGAAGTATGGTCAAGTAATCCTATTGACTAGTCTATTTTGAGAATTTTTAGACGTCCTACATATGCACATGTTAATGATGGTTAGCTTGCACTTAGAGCTAAAAAATGCATATTTCGTAATTATGCATCTAAGTCTAAGGGATATCATTTATGGTGTTTAGATTCTGAGTCTCGTAGAGTCAGTCTTAGTAGGGATGTTACTTTTAATGAGGATGCTTTACTTTCTTTTGGAAAAGATTATGTTGTTTCTTCTTCTATTGGTATAGGCGATTTAAAAAGTACCAAAGAGAAGGTGGAGCTGGAGTTAAGATCAGTTTCTCCTTCAAATGTTGATGTCTTTTCTTCCTCCAACACTCAACCAAGTGAACAACATGATGATAGTTCTAGTACCACAGCTTATGTTAAGACACAACCAGATTATTCTATTGCTCATAATAGATTGAGGAGAAATTAGAAAGGCCGCCAGATATACTGACGATGATGATGATTTAGTTGCTTATATATTTTCAGTAGCATAAGATATTGGTGAAGGTATGAAACCTTCTTATTATTTTGAAGTCGTTTCCTATGCTGATTCTTTTAAATGGTTAATGGCGATAAATGAAGAAATTGAGAGTCTCCATAAAAATGGTACATGGGATTTAATGGAGCTTCCAAGAGGCAAACAAACTTTAAGTTAAAAGTAGATCTATAAAATGAAGGACAGTATTCCTAAGGTTAAAAATGCAAGGTGAAAAGCACACTTGGAAGTCAAAGGTTATGATTAAAGAGAAGATATTGACTTTAATGAAATATTTTCTCTAGTTGTACATTATACCTCTATTCATGTGCTACTTACATTTATGGCTCTTTTTAATTTGGAACTTGAGCAACTTGATGTAAAAACTGTTTTCCTTTATGGGGAGCTTGAAGAACTCTATATGAAGTAGCTCGAGAGATTTACAATTCTCAGTAAAAAGAATTGTGTTTGTCACTTGCATAAGTCTCTTTATGGTCTTAAGCAAGCTCCTAGATGGTGGTACAATAAATTTGATGGTTTTGTACTTGGTTAAGACTTTCTTAAAAGTCAATATGATAATTGTGTTTATTTCAAACAATAGAGAGATGAGACTTTTGTATACTTGTTGATATATGTTGATGACGTGCTTATTGCATCTCATAACAAGTCTTTGATTAACTTTTGAAAACTTAACTTAGCCAAGATTTCAAAATGAAAGACCTTGGTGTACCTAAAAAATACTTGGGATGGAAATTCACAATATCGAAAAACGGCGAAATTATTTCTTTCTCAAAAGAAATATATTAATAAGGTACTTGAAAGGTTTAATATGCTTGACTGTAAACATATTTCTACACCTCTTGATGCACATTTCAAACTATCTTTGGATTTACACCTAACAACGAATGCCTAGCGTTTCTTAGTATAGTGCTATTGGAAGATTAATGCACGTGATGGTGTGTACTAAACCTAATTTAGCTTATGTTATGAGCAGGGTGAGTCAATATATGCACATTTATGGTAAGTAGCATTTGAATGTTGTTAAATGGATCCTTCGATATTTAAAGGGTACTTTTAACTTAGGTTTGGTGTATGATGGTCATAAGGCTATATCCAATGATGTAGCTGGTTTTGTGGATGCTGATTATGCTGACGATCGTGATAGACGTTGGTCTTTTTCTAATTATCTTTTCAGTCTTGGTTATGGTCCTATTAGTTGGAAAACATCCTTTAATCCATTGTTGCTTTATTTACTACATAAGTGGAGTATGTTGCAGCTACTAAGGGTGTACAAAAGTCTATTTGGTTATGAGATATTGTCATTGATCTTAGTGTTGCACTAGGAGTTATAATTGTGTATTGTGATAGTCAAAATGCTATCCATTTGACCATGAACAATATGTATCGTTCCAAAACTAAGCACATTGATGTCAAACATCACTTGTTAGACATACTATTGTCGTAAGGAAAGTAGTAGTAAAGAAGATTCATACTTCAGATAATCTTGTGGATATGCTCATCAAACCTCTTCCTATGACCAAGTTCCAATATTATTTGGACTTCATTGGAGCTCGCAGCATTTAATTTCCCTTTTAGGCTTTACAATGATGGCGAGTTTTGTCAAATTTGGTCCAAGGTGGAGATTATTGAGAATATGGGTGTCTCAAGTCCTCTTCAGCCCTTAATTTTAATTAGCATGTTACAATATTAATAGGGTCCACTAATGTTTGAGTAAAGATCAAATTTGTTGTTAGGGGTTTACGGTTAGGTTTATATTGAAACAGTATATATACTTAGACTTATGTAGTTCCATCTCTTTTGGGGCTTTCGGGATTATTATTCTACTTATTTTATGAGAGAGGGTGGTATTAAGAGATAACAAAATTCTCTGCATCTTTGTTGTGCCTTTGGTGATTCTCAAAAAAGTAAGAGTTCCAAGGATGCAAAAAGGTCTGAATTCTTGATGCCCATTCAAGGAGTTTCGTCGAGTTGAGTTATTATTATCATATCAAAATGAAAGCTTTAGCGAACTAAGCTCCAGCATTTGGACGAGCTCTTTTGTTCGACCTTTTTCAAAATGATATGGTACTACGACTACACAAAAAATTCCTTCAAACGAATGAATCTGAGCTTTCTGTGTCTGAAGGGATTGATGAATTGATGGAGGAAATGCACAAACACCAATAGAAAATTGACTCATAAATGAAACCAAAATTGGAGTATAATGCGCTTACAAGAAATCAGGGGCTTTTAGAATTTAAAAGTTTAGTTATGTTAGGGGTTACTAAAACTATGATCACCAATTCTATGTAAAAACAAATTAATAAAGAGGTTTTTTTTAATTTAAGAGCCTTTTATATTTTTATTAAACTTTTAAGTTTTATTTGAACATTTATAAACGTTTGGATTAAATTTTGAAAGCTTTCAATTTTGTTTGAAGTCTAATAAAATTAACCATCCACTTTCGAAATACTTTCAACTTTGTTTGAAGTTTGGTTCAGCCAGATTCTGTTGAGACTGGACGTCGCTGCTTGGATTCATGAAGTCGGTAGATGTTGTCTCTGAAATACTTGCAAAACAACAAAAGGCACACCGGGGGTTGATTACCGGCAGACCCCTCCGATGCTTAAGTCAGTCTTTTGGTTAGGGTTGTGATCGCTGAGAATAGAGAAAAGCAGGGTTTCAGTATCGTACCTATATCATGGCCAAATAGTACCTTATATATGGGATAATTGCTAGGTTTAGGTCTTTACATAGGTCTTTACGTTTGCATGGGAGATTATCATCTACGACTGGGCCGTCGACACCTGGACCTGAGCTAGGCCTAGCACAACCGACCTAACCAAAGTCTAATAAAATTAACCATTCACTTCCGAAATATGTGGAAAGCATAAGTAAAACACTCCATTTGTTTATATACATTAAGTCAAATTTCACCACAATCTTATGGAGATGTGTTGAATCAATAGTTATGCAGTTGACTGGCCTTTAAATCTTGTTCTTGCATGTCGCATAACGCCAAATGCATTGCATTCTTGTATTGTTATTTTCTTTCCTTTTAGCAGCCTATAGTCTACATCACTTACTCTTTATTCATTAAATAAATGTGTAGTGTTTGATTTATGCATCACTCCATAAATTTTATGTTTACTAATTATCTTCCTTACACTTAGTTGGCTTTATCTATGTTTTTATTGTAATTTTTAGTTTTTATTTTATTATTTAAAAAAGTCAAAGTTAACGTACTCAGTACATAAAGCTCTTCGTTTTACAGGAGTTTGAGAAGAGTCATAATGTATGCACCCTTTCCTTTGTATTGAACCTGTGACCCTATGGTCACAAATAGTGACTTAAACCTATGACTTTATAATTATAATTTTAATTTTTTTATTAATGATAGTTAAATACTAATAAAATAAATTAACTTTATAAATTGATTAAGCAATTATTTTGTTTTAGTTTGTATAATATATGTTGATAAACATAATAAAAATTAATTACGTTTTATTATAAATAAATAATAAATTTGCAATATTTTATTTATAAGCTAATATTTATTTGTTAATATGTATTTTAATTATTAAATCAATTGTTATTTTTCAGAACTAAAAGTTTAATATTTAAAAATTTGCATATTTCAAGATACTTTGTTTTTAAAAATATTATTAAATAATTATATAATATTTTATTTTATAAATATTTCATTATTAATAGTTAATATTAAAGAGTTAGACACTACATATTTATTTAATAATAAAATATAAATAATTATAATTATAATAAAATTATATCATGAAGAAATCAAAAACCAAAAATTCACTACAATTTTTTATTAATAAAGACATAAATAAAATCAAACAAGTCCAAAAAATGAAGTTTATTTTTTGTGGTCTTATAACATAAAACCATGCCTTAATAATGTTCATTGAGAAATTAGTTTGATCAAACCACTCAACCATCTTAATGGTCAAGATTTCAAGCCACTAATCCAATTAGGAAAGAACGAATCTTTTGGTTTTAAAATTTAATATTTAAAAAATGATGGTTAGCAATCTCGTAGAAGTTGAGTTGAGTGTTGGGTTGGGTTACAAGAAGGTTGCAATATACAGAATCGCATATATTTAATTGGGGTCGGTAGTAAAAGTAAATATTATATAATTAAAGTCAATGGGGATATATAATATTCTTTTTCAATAACTTGCAAAAATTTAATAACATCTACAAGTATCAAACAAATAGGGGACCATGTGCTAGTTTTTTTTTTCCTTAAACCAGGGTATTCAATGGCGGATCCAGTGACTAATCCTTTTACTGGTTTGTAGGCACCTTATAGGGTAAGATAGCTAACCCAAGTATTTAAGATTGTTCCATACCCAAAGTCAAAGATCGAACCCCTGACATTTGGTTAAGAATGGATGAGTCCGTGTGACTGAGCCACAACCTTGAGTTGAACCATGAGCTAGTTAAACATAGATTAAAGTACACTCATCACGCTACCACTATGTTCTTGTTCAAAGATGATTTATAATATAATGTTAAAAAAGATTAATATGAAGCGTTACACGGAACTGATGGATAATGGGATCACATGTATGGAATTGGTGATTAGAGAAACAGTAGGATGGTTATTGATAATCGCGTATTAAAGGCCAAAGGTCGGTGACTGACAATCCAATATGACATAGAAAATTAAGAATTAAATATTGCATTGTTTCCTTAATTTAACACAACAATTTGAGGTCTCGTGTTCAGAATGTGTCTTCTATCAAATTGTCCCTATTAGATCTGAAGAATATGAAAGTTTTTTTAAATAATGTTTTCCCTTTTTTGTTTTACATTAAAACCCCAACTTGTAAATAAAATTTGGCGTCTTATGAGGTTTTTATAAATGATATAATTTCTTTAAAATTTATGAATTTCAAACTATTAAAATGAAATATTTTTATTTCATACTTTTTTATTTACCTTCGATTTGTGCAAGTCATTTTATTGCTACTCATATCGCAAGTAACCAGATTGCCACTTGCTAGGTTTGCTAGCATTCTTCATTCTTGGGAACATATTATCCGTACAAGGTAATCTGTTCCCACTCTGTTCTATAATTTTCAGTCATTTAATGCTACCTCGTACAGCTCTTGCGTTGTAGACTTGTAGCTTGACTTTTAATTTTCATCTTTAAAATGATGATATTAGAGAAAGAAAATTGTTGTTTGGTTGAGCGTTAGACATTTTGACTTTTGAGACAATAATTTTTATTATTTTGGAATGAATTGTTGATTGAGATTTGAGAATGATTTCTATTATGGAATAAATTGTTTATTGAGATTTTAGAATGACTTTTATCATTCTATAATAAATTGTAAAACTTAGATGATTTGCTTGCAAGTAGTCTAGTCTATCAACTTTCAAGTTTTAACATATGTCGTTTTTGTAATTATGAGATTACACCAATTTTTTCTTTTTAATTTTTTCAATTAAAGTCATTTTTTTGTAATGTGCAATTGTCTGTTGCTAAAGGAAAAAAAATGTTGGATACGAGAAATTGTTGCATCCTTTTATGTACATAAAGATATATTTTTTAGTTTCCTTTTTATATTATTCATTTGGAATTTTAACATGTCCACATTTAAATTGTTTCCTCTACATTAGTAAAGAATTTATTTGGACATGTCAGAGTCGTAACTCATAACATGTTATAAATGGTAATAATGTTTTCAATACATTAGTTTTATAAGTTTTATTTTTAAGTATCTATATATAAGTCAATCTTATTAGAACAACTGTTTGAATTTTTATAGCCAACTAATGACATTACACGTGGACACCCTGAACTCATTAAAAGTTTCAATAAGTGTAACCAATTTATTGATCTATTAAATATCAACATTATAGCATATGTCTTTATTTAGTTTTCTAGATAAATGAAGGGAAGTTTAAGATGATTCAACCTTTTCAGGAAAATTCGTTAATCCAATTTGGACTTACATTAGATTGATTCTTGGTATAAAGAACTATAATATTTGTTTGTATCGTAATAAACATTTAAAAAGTGAGAGAATCTAGATATTAAATAAACGTTTAACTAAGATCAAAGGTAATATAGAGCATTGTAAGAAGTTAACTATGACATTAAATAATAGACGAATACTTTACTTGAAGAGTATCAAAATGAGAGCAGGCAAAGACCAAGCCACAAAATTGGTAGTAGAAGCACTTTTTGCAATAGTCATGATGATAGTGGTAATGTTGAAAGTAGTCTTTTTACCCAATAAGAAAGGATTGTTGCAATTGATGCGAAGAAGAGAAAAATACAAGTGTCTTAAATTTTTGGCTCCATGAACAACTCTCAAAGGTCAACTTTCAAGTTCTAATGCATTACAATCTAAAGAAGCAGCTCTTAATGTAGATATAACAATAGCTAGATGGAGGTATGATGTAAGTATGTCATTTAATGTTGGTCAGTCTTATTATTACCAGTATATAAAAGATGTTATTACCTTTATTGACTAGGATAAAAAGCTCTTTTAATTTATGACTATAGAGGTAATATTCTAAGTAACTTTGTTTATGAAATAAAAAGTTACTTGAGTGAAAATAGAATGACTTGGGTAACTTATACATATTTAATCATGTATGATAGTTGGACAAACAGAAGACACGAGTACATTATTATTATTTTTAGTTTATTCTATACGGGGACGATGTTTTTGAAGTCTATTGATGTATATGGCTTTGTAAGGAATATGATACTTTGATAAAGATATTTAATGACGTTATGAATAACGTTGAGTCAAAAATCATTGTCGGTTCTTCACTAACAATGATACTGCTTATAAAACAGCTGAAAAAACATTGCAAAACAAGTCGTATTCATACTGCGTATTGCATTGACATAGTATTAGAAATATATGATATGCTAAATACTTTCATATTATTAATGAAACTAAGGAGAAAGCAAGAAAACTGACTAAGTTCATATGTATTAATACATGAATTTTGAATGTGACGAGAAAAGATTTCAATAATGGTAAAATTTTGTAATAACCTACCTTACAAGATTTGCAACTAATGCAGAAGGATCTAAAAAATATATCTACAAGTAATAAGTGACTTGCATCTCAGTATTTTGATATTGGAATGAAAGTTTCTAAGATTATGTTTAAAGACTATGAATTTTGATCTCAATGTCAATTTGCTATCCAATTTTGTGAGCATTATCTTGCAGTCATTAATGAAAATGAGACTATCTAACTTTATTCTTTGTTGTTTGCTGCTAAGGTACTTCTGGATCCTAAGTGTCCATTTTGGACTAGGTTTTACAACAACAAAAAAGGAAATGATATTAACTATCACAATAATTGTTTCACGTAAGATAATATAAGATCTCCTTAACTCACAAGTGAAGGTTTACAAAGATATGCACAGTGATTTTGAAATGCCCATTATAATATGTCAAATAGATAAACTTGTTCTATGTGTATATTTTCACTTTTGTTACTTTTTAAAAATTAATCATTACTTTATTTTATTTAAAAATTACTCTTATTTGCTTGTGGAATCAAATTGAAAGTGGTGTTCTAGAATTATAAAGATTTGCAATTCGAATTCTTAGTCAACGTATGAGTGTAACTGGGTGTGAAAGAAATCAGACATTTTTTTTCGAAATTAAATTAGGGCATATTTAATTTACACATTCCAAAAAAAGAAGTAGATTGAAACACAAAAAATTAAATAATTTGGTGCTTGCTATATATGAATTGAAGTTTTGAGAAAAGTGCCTTATTATCATTATTAAGTTGAATGTAATTTCTCGTAATTTTTTAATAATTTAATTGTATTTGTTTACTAAGATTATTAAAGATAAGTAATTCTATAGGTCTAATTCACCTAGATCATATCAATCTTTTAGCAGTTAAGTTTACGAGGAACCAAGTTTTATGTATGAGAGTGACTTTAATAAAAGTATTAATATGTCATTTGGTATAATAAGTTTGAATAATAATGATGATAAAACTTCTCTTAATAATGAGGACCTTGTAATAAATGAAAATTGAGACTAATGTGATTTAGATAAATATGTCATTGAATGAATTTAAAGATTTTTGTTTTTATTTTACTTATATTTGATATATATATATATATATTAAAATTTATATGTGTAATATAAATATAAAACTTTTAACTATAATTGTTTTTGTTTCAAATTTCACTTCTGCTTTATTGTTTTTCTCGTTGCAAACTCTTATTGTTATGCTCATGGACCTATATTATTTTTACCATATGTTGTTTTCACTTTTAATGAAAACAGTTGTAACATTTTAAGTGCCTTATGTTATCCTTAGTTATATATTTGTACAATAATTAATGATTTTTTCTTATTTTAATTGTGATTATCATTTATACGAGAAATATGTGAAAAATAATATTAATAAGAATAAAGAGATAGTTGTTATATCAAATATATATTATTTTGAATTTTTTAGAGAGATTTAAATAAAGTTAAAAACTATATAGTACAATACATTGAAGGATTATTTTATATTTTATAAAATTTAAAGATCATTTTATAATTTTTAAAAATTATATGATATTCAATATTATTCAAGACCAGTATGACAATGTACTAGAACTAAATACGACACTAAGTTCAATACGATATTCGTAATATTAATTTATGCCATTGCACAGAAGTTGCTTACTTTAATAAAAGCAAAATCTTTATAAAGATAATGATGGAACCATACAATCAGATTATATAAATAAAGTTGAAAATATTTTTATTTTTATTTTGTAATATTACTCTACCACATTAACATGACAAGATGGTCAAATATATTAATGTGATAAGAGAACCATACACATCAAATTTAAGTTTTATTATCGCATACAACAGTTAATCTTTCTTTTTATTATTTGTTAAATGATGTGTGATATTTGTATTTGCCATCATTTTGGATAAATTACTCACAAAACGATCAAATAAACTTAAAATACTTCTCACTCATCGGCATTGCAATACTATAGCTTACGGTACATTTTGGTATACTTCCCTCTCTAGGTTTACCAGTTGAGGCCCTGATGTACTGGGCCTTGCTTGATACAATATTTCATTATTCTGAAAAACTTTAAGACGTGATTATTAATGAGATGTAATATAAGATTATATTATTATATTATTTGAAAGGAAGTTTATGATATCATATAATAGAATATGGCAAGAGGGGAGTGTTTCACGTTACATTCCATTCTATCCTAAGTAATAAAAATAAGTTACTTTCGATTTGAGGGGTTTAAGATGTAATATAAAATGCTAAATAACATTTCACTATATTATATTATGGATCTTTTTTTTAAACAACACTTTATTATATTATATTATGAATCATTTCATCCCTTCTAAATAATAATTTTCTAACATTACATTCATTATAAATCATTCTATTTTATTATAAACCATTTCATGTTATTAAAAATCTTACGGCCAATTTTTTGTAAGATTGTGGTTTGGGTGGGTTCCGAAGCCCACAGGGGAGTGGCCCCCGCTTATGAAGCTGCCCAAATCTGAGGAATTGTCCCTTTGGTCTGCCAGGGTGATTTGTGGGAGTCGAACCCCTGATCAAAGGGTT
>JAOQMR010000009.1:15309505-15324152 GCA_027563865.1 Erythroxylum pelleterianum | reverse complement strand
ATTTTTACACACTAGGTGTCCGACATCAAAACATAATAAGTGACCTATTGATTACTATGATGATCTCAGGTCAAAGGTAAAATATACATTTAAATCCTTATGAGAATCTCCCACTTGACAGTTCATAGGTAATATTAACCATTGGGAATTCTTTGTTTGGTCAGTTCAATGATCATATCTCTATATACATCATCTATATATGTAACTTAGTAAATGAGATGTACTAATATCTATCCAATAGATACTATTACATATATATTGATCTAGCCGGATCATTAAAGTCCTTATTTGATGATCCTATGATCAAGAACATTTTAGATCAAATCCTCAAGACTTGACTATCATTATCATAATCTTCATTATGATGACAATTGTATAAATTTAATCAAGGACTTATCATATTAGTATAATAAACAATAAACATAATATGATAATAAAATCATTTGCCATGTTATTAATCAAAATTAATAATTACAAAACTAAAGTGTTTAATCTATTACATAACGATTGGGTCGTGGGCATAATTCCAACAGCTAAAACTAAAGTTAAGACAGCTAGGAACCCCTCTAATACTTCTAAATGATAATTTTAGCTTGAAATGTTAGGGTTTAAATAACCCTAATAAGAAGAATGTTCTTTTTGATTACTTGTATATAATAAAGCCTATCATTATAGGCTTTTGGAGAGAAAACTGAAGACAAGTGTAAGAGGCTTTAGTTTTTCCATAACACATGTTCACTGATCACCAACCATCGAGCCCATCATAATAGAAGGATGGTAATAACATATGATCTAGAGTTGATCGAAATTACTAATTCAATCATTAATGATTAAGTAATTCATCTCTTTAAAAAAACTTATGCAAGGAAAAAGGAAGTTCTACATTATCTTTGTCTATATGGCCAATTTATCATTTCAAAAAGCCACTTTATGGAGGAACCTAGAATAAATGAGCTTAGTTATAAATTTCCCCTAGATACTACCTTAGGATTTTAATTGCACCCTCTTTGAAGCTAAAACACAAGGAAGCCTAGAATCAAATGGTCCATGTAATGATTTCAAAGTTTTGTCTGAATGACATTGGAGTGATGAATCTTATATACAATGGGAATCGAATCAATTGGAATAATAAGTAGTAGGGGTTATGGTTCTTAAGGAGGAAACTTGTGATTTTGATTATTAAATCTCATATTTAGAAAGATGTTACAGGTTAGGGAACAAGTTTCAGAGGATACATAAGGAAACTAAAGCAAAACGTGGTCTTTTGTGTATGTTTGATATACTCATTACTTTGGTCTTTTGTGTATTATCTTTCAACCTAGATATGCTACACCTTCATGATATTGTCCCCGATAGGTTATCCTGGATGAATGCTCCTTATGTAAGATTTGTGATGGACTTCACAATCGACTTCAATTTTGTAGTGATTATCTTAAAAATTACTTTATATACTGTGTGCAATAGGAAATAAGGAGAATACTTAGTCAGAAAAATTTTTGAAGCCTTTAAAGATAGACAAGGTAGAAAAACTAAATGCAAAATATGACCTATAACATGGGCATGTCAAAACCTATAATCCACTCTGTAGAGAATCAATCTAATGCATAGTTTGTGACAGGAACATATTTGCAATAAAAAAAAGCCTTTTTAAAGAGATGTATAAACCATAAAAGGATAAGTAAAGTGAAGTTGAGCTTTGCTTCCTTTCATATTATAGTTAGGATTAGAGATGTTTAAAGAGAAAGAGCCCTAGAGTACACATCTTATAGTAATTTTCAATATGATTAGAGATTATAATCATTCTAACAAAACATATAAATTTAGAAGATAGAGATCATCATCATGGGATACCTTTGAAATGTGGTTTTCTATCTTTTATTTATTTTTATTATTCCAAGGATGATTTTTGTATGAGTTTTCTTTATAGATAGATTATAAGTAATCATATTTTATCTTGTTATAGATTGTTTTTTGTTTTTTAATTAAGATTTCTATATCTGAGATATATATGAGTTGTTCTTAATGTTATTTAAATATGAGTGAAAGCTTAGACCTAAGCTTAAATTACATAAACATTTTCGAAAGGACCTATGTTTAAATTAACTTAGGAACCTATATGTTGGGTTAAATGAGGTGCTAGATATATAGTTATATGATGATTCTAGTACTAAGGTGGCATTTTATAAGCATTTATAGAACTTAGTATATTCTTAGAAGAGATTTTTATATATATGAGGTTAGTATGTAATGCCACTATGTATGAAACAATTATATCATCTTTTCAACTAATGTTTGCTAACATATTCTATTAGGTGACACTCTTGTACAATCATTATCCCTATTCCTTTACCATACACATCCACTTCTAAGATATTTATTCACTATGTTGTTCATATATACCTCTTAAATCGTATGTTTGCAATGAATTAGTTGGTTGATGGAATTGTTATGAACATGTTAAGCATCATATGTTGTGCTATACTTCAATTTCTCACTTTGACTTTAGTATTTCCTTCTACCATTTTGAATTTGTCTCTTTCTTTTCATAGGGTTGGTCATTTCGGTTTGGCATAATGACATTCGATGAGGTAAATCTAAGGTTTCACCATACGGGATGTTTTGTTAATGTGGCTAATAATGTTAAATATGAGGGTGGTTTTGTGGCTGAAATTCAATTGAATCCTAACTTACTCGGCTACTCTGAACCAGTTGATGTATGTAAGAGAAATGGATATAACAATGTGAAAAGGATATTTTATCTTGTTCTTGGTTTTAAACTGTGTAATGGTTTGAGGGTTGTACAAGATGATGCTAGTGTGTTAGATATGGTTAGTCAGATGATAGGTACAAGTGGTATTGATATTTATATTGAACATGGTGTAGATACCTCTATTGAAATGATTGAGGATGAATGTAATGAGCTTAATCAGGATAATGTAGTTGAAGATAGTGGTGAGGATGTTAATAATGTAGGGTCTGGAGGTAATATAGGTAATTTAGACAATCTCTCAAATGTGGAGGACGAAGATGATGCAGATATAGAGAATGAAGATGATACAAATATGGAGGATGAAGAGGATTTAGAGCAAGGAGATGAAGATAATGGTTCGGATGATGGTAATGGAGATCGTGGACAGCATGAAGCTGATGCAAGTGATGAAAATGAGGTATTTTTATCTAAATATTATGACAGTGATGAATATGGAGAACTTGTTAGTGATATAGATGATATGGTAGATGACGCTAAATACCCTATTTATAATGAAAATGCAGCTAAGCCTTACATTGATTAAGGATAATTTTTCTTAATCATTTTCAATTTAAACGTGTAGTTAGTTTGTTGTCTATAAAAACAAAGAGGGCTACCATGTTTACCAAAAATAAGCCCAAATTTGTCCATGGTAAATGTAGAACAAAGATCTGCCCTTGGTATATATATGGAGCATTTGATAGGAAACTGCAGTTATTTCAAGTTAGGAAATTTAGGAACACTCAATACTATAATAAGGTAGAGTCCTAGGATGAACACCAACATCTTATCTAACTTATTGAAGGATGAGATTAGAAGGGAGCCATTTTTAAAGAATGCTGATATCAAATTTTACATTAAGGATTATTTTGGTGTTGAAGTGTCCACGATTATGGTGAGAAGAGTAAAGAAAAAAATAGACAGTGTTGTGATCAACATTGAAGAGGAGTTTAGGAAGCCTTGGTCTTATGCTGAAGTAATTAGGTAGACCAACCCAAGAAGCACTATTACATTGACAATGTCTCGGCCAATTCCAACATTTCCACCTAAATTTAAAAGAATGTACATATGTTTAGAAGCTATTAAACATAGGGCATGGGTGCAGGCATCATCTTGGCCTAGATGTGTAACATCCTGTTACCCATGTTAAGGCTAGAATAGTAAATTATGAGAAATTTATGTGGAATTAGGAAAAAGCACTTCATGCATAAGTTAATTGTGACATATACATTTATTTTTCACGTTCATATGATTGTACATGCATTCATTGGCATTTTCGGGTAAATTTGATTTATAAGTAGAAATTGTGGATTAAATTGTAATCTATTAATTATGATTTGGCAATTTTGATGTATTTTGGATATTTTGAAAATTTTGGTGAATTATTTTGAGCTGAAACTTTATTTGGAGAGTGTTATTATTATTTCGAAATTTTTGGTGAATTTTAGAAATTTTTGAAAAATTTGATATATTTTGGATATTTTGACATTTTTGGTGAATTATTTTAGCCGGAAATTTATTTGGAGAATAATCTAATTATTTTGATTTTTTGGTGATTTTTTTAAAATTTCTAAAATTTTGGGGTATTTTTCGATTAAGAAAAGAAAAAATAATGGACCAATTCTAATGTGACAAGTGACAGCCTAGTATTTTTTCACTTGACTCACATGCAAGGGATACACACAAACACGTGTGTCTTGCTAGAGAGAAATTGTTTGTTTAATGCTTTTGTTCTCTACCGAAGCAACCCTTTCACTAAAACTCTTATTTAGCTCATCCCCCGAAACATCAACTGTTGAATTGTTGTTGTGCTACTGATTCAATCGCATCTACTGGAGAGTTTGTGTAACCAAGTAAGTAGCTTTTACGGTGTTTTATTTTATTGAAATGGATGATGTTAAAGTGCAAGAAATTAGAGTAAAATGAGTTTAATGATATGAATGGAAGATTTATTGAAGTCATGGTATGCAATCGGTAAGATGATAAGGTTTGGATGGAATGGAAGTGGAAAAAAACATATACTCTGTTGTGTTGGTGAAATACATATATGGCTTAGGCTTCACTGTGTATGTGCGTAATTCTCATAAGAGTTGCAAAGATTATAAGGAATGAGGGGTAGGTGAGATTCTAATATAGAAAGTTGCTATATGAAATGAAGGTGTAGTTGTTAGCGGAAAGTAATCCTTCTGTTGAAAGTTAGAAAAGTGCAGAGAAGTCCATGAACATACTCTGTTTTCTTATATAAACGTGCAAGTATTTGGGTAAATGTTTGGGTTTTGTTAAAGATGGGTTGAAATGAGGTTAGAGTTAAAGGAAGCATAGAGCATAATGAGGTGTGGTGTTTTAAGGAGGAAAATGATTGAAAACGTGGGCTGTTGTGTTTGAAAAAAAAAGGAAAGGTGCAGAAGTTATAGAACACAGTATAGGGAGAAAGTGAAGGTGAGATTTTGGATTTTGATGATTAAGGATGAACCTTAGATTTTTGACTTGTTGTGAGTTGTTCAGTTAAAAGAAAAGTAGGAAAGTTAGTTTATGTAATGGATGTAGTAGATATGAAGTGTAAAAGTGGAAAAAATAATAAGTTTTCGGTGGAGAAGATGAAGTTTGCGTGCTAGAGAGAGAAAAGGTGATAGTTTATATGTGTGGGTTAAAAACTAGAGTTTTTCATTGAACAGCCCTCAGTTTTTTGCCTATAACTTTTCCATACAAACTCCAAACAACTTGAAACTTAGACCAATGGATTCCTAAGACATTTTTCTTTCTCTCCATAAAAATTTAGAGTTATCTGAATTGATTTGAAAGTGATTGATAGGATGAAAGTGTGGAAGTCTGCTGAAATGTTATGAATTGAAAAATTTTATGATCATGCTTCGGCTTTCAAATTTTAACTTAACCTATAGATTTCTGAATGAGTTCATTTTTTATTCATATTAAACTAGAGACGTATTTCTATAACTTTTGTGAAGAGGTAGAATTTTAATTCTGACTCCATGATTTTCAAAATTGGCATGTAATTGAGTTGTAGCTTAAATTGAAGCACTGTCAGGGATAGAAATCATGTCCTGTGGTTATTGAATAAATTGTATTGTTGTGGGCTGAATTAGGCTGAGTTGTCTTCACCAAGTTATAGCTTATTCTCTTAGCTTTAAATTGGTATGAAGTTTGTAATTTTTGGATATCTGAGCTGAAAGATATGAGTTGTGCAATTAGAGGGTGTGATCATGTACTAGCTAAAAGTTCAAATTTGTACAATCTGTGGTATTTTGTGGATAACTCATAAAATACTGAATCAAATTGGATGATCTTGGAGTCATTAGAAATTTAATACATTGGAGAACAACTTTCCAGAAGGGAGTTTTGCCTAATTTTGTCATTTACGCTATCAGATTAATTATGCAAAGTTGACCCGAAATCATATAGGTAGAAAATCTGAAGCGGTCAATTACGTTATGAAATTGATGTCACATTGTTTTATTTTGGTTCAAATTATAAGTACCAAATGATATTAATGAGGGCTTTGATATCTGATCAATTTAATGATAAGAATTACAATAAGATACTCGGAATTGTCATTGAATATGCATTGTACATAGTTAGTTTACATGAATGTGCATTATTGAATACAAAATTGTGCAATATTGTGATATGTGTATGCATTGTATGTCTAGAGGAGCACACTGAACGACCACATCCAGACATTGCTGGGACATCAAGGCAATAGCTATTTGGAGCATACTGTGAGTAACCTAAGATGGTCTCACCATATTGTTTAGTACATTATTGAACTGTATTGCAATCTTATTGAATTGTACTGAGTTGTGTTGATTGTGTATTAGATTCTGGACAATATTTGTCCAAGGCATTTGATGCATGAGAATGATATTGGAAGTGCTACTTGAATGTAAATGCGTCTGCCTAAATGATTTTCTGATTCTCAACTGAAAGGTTGAATGTCGAACCTAGTCCGATGACCACTGCTACTGTGATTGTTACTGTAATTGATACTGTGACTGATATACTGTTATATTACATGCAAATGAAAGTGATTGAATTGATGACTAAATTGTGGCATGCACTTCATTCCAATGTATGTAATATAAAGGAGTTGTGACTGATGTGGCTATTGATACTGTTACTGATATGAGCTTTAAGCTCCTGCATATGTGGACAACAAAATAAAAATGAATGTGAGTCTCATACATGTCGCATTCACATAAAATTTGAATTTATTGAATGATTTGCAAAGTTGTATGAGTTTTGTTATATGACTGAACTGTGTATCTGGGAAATGATTTATCTGTGATAGTATTTGATACTTGTTAAATGGAGTTGAGCTGTATGATTACATGCTATAATTGATCTCGTTTTATGTCATGAGTGAATCATCGAGGATGGTTACTCTACTGAGTTCGCAAAACTCATCAAAATTGCACCGTAGCTTTTCAGGTTCAAGAGTGAGACGACCTAGCTTCTAAGACTCCGTAGAAGCATATTTTGTGCAACTGTTACAATCAGATTTGGCTCAAAGGTCAGTCAGATGAGATTGAAAACTTAGTGTTTGTTTTCATGTTTATTGTATTTGGTGTATATTGAGTTGTTTAAGCTCATAGGGTAATGTTGTAAACCTTGGGTGGTATTGTGTTGTATGAAACGGTGTAAATTATAGATTTTGACTATCGTGATAACAATTTGAGTTTACAAAAAATGTGTGATTGATGGTTTAGTGTATGATGCCATGTTATGTACAGTGAAGGTCAGATAGTTAACATGTCATTTCTAACAGGCATGTACACGTGTATCCGATGGACACATGTGCATATGTCAGTTGGGAATGGGGTGTTACATTTTTGGTATCAGAGCATGGTTTGGCATCCATAGGGATATGTGGTGATATTAAGAGTGAAATGCTGTGGAAATGTTGGATGGTAATTACAGTTATTGTGTATTACAGGTTATTCGACGTAGGTGAGCAAATGGAGCACTCGGCTGACCTAAGATCGGAAGGAGCCAGTAGGGAGTCGTCAGTATCTAGACCTGAGCGAGTGCCTCCAAGAATTCATGAGAGAAGGGAAAGGAGGTACGACAAACTGCGAAAGCAGGGAGATGTAGATTTTTATGGCAGTACAGACCCTACTGAACCAGAGGGATGGTTAAAGCGGATAGAACGAGTATTTGATCAGATGGACTGTGAGCCGGACGAGAGGTTTGACTATGCCATTTCTTTGCTACAAGGCCCAGCTTATCATTGGTGGAAGACTGTTCCCGGCAGTGCCACCAGGCCTTGCACTTTGACTTAGGGATATTTTTTGAGGGCTTTCAGAGAAAATTATATGCCCCAGGTATACATGGATAGGAAGATGAAGGAGTTTATGGATCTGAAACAGGGTGAAATGTCTGTCGCAAATTATGAGATCAGATTTAATGAGTTGATGAGGTATGCTTCTGTCTTAATTCCTACTGAAGTAGAAAAATGTAGGAGATTTGAAGAAGGCCTGAACATGGAGATTCGGATAAGGCTAGCTCTTCCGAACCTAAGCAGTTTCACTGAGCTTAGAGCAGCCTCGATCAGAATAGAGCAATTGTTGAGAGACGATCAACCTGAGACTAGTCAGAAGAGGCCCAGTGAGTTTTAGGGTGGTTCTAGCAGAAGGTTTAGCAAATGTCAGACCTGAGCAATTGGACCATCAGCTGAATCTAGACAGTCAAGATTCAGACAAAGAGGTGGTTTCACTCAGACTGGGAATAACAGGGGTGCAACATCGGGTCAATTGCCAGCTTGTCAATATTGTGGGAATAGGCATAGTGGCGTATGCTGGAGATTGGCAGGAGCCTGCCTTCGATGTGGCTCACATGATAATCATATCAGAGATTGTACAATGATGTCTGAAGCACAGTTCGGTGGAAGAGGGAGTAGAATAACAGAACCTAGTATTCAGCAGAGTCGAGCCAGTGGGACTGGACAAAGAGGTCGTGGCAGAGGCAGGACTAGTTCTAGAAGTGTTACTGGGACGATTGAGGTGCGGAGCAATCAGCCGCAGTCTCAAGCTAGAGTTTATGCCATGACGAGACAGGAGGCTCAGGATTCTCCAGATGTCGTCGCAAGTGTGTTATCATTATTTACTTTTGAGGTTTATACATTGCTAGATCCTGGATCTACGCATTCATTTATCACACCGCACATGGCATCTAGATTGCATTGTGATAGAGAGTTCCTGAGATGTGGATTAACTGTGAGTACACCAATTGGTACTACTACCGTAATTGGGGAGGTCTGTAAGAAATTTCTGATTCGAATTGACCAGGCAGAGTTGGCAGCAGATTTGATTATTTTACAGTTGAAGGAGATAGATGTTATCTTAGGCATGGATTAGCTCACTGCTTATAGGGCCATCATGAACGGCTATAAAAAGGAAGTGATGTTATAGTCTCCTGATCAACCGAGAGCAGTATTTAGAGGCGTTAGCCAAGCAGTGCCAACCAGACTGATTTCATTTATTAGTGCTTTGAAGTTAATGTATGGTGGATGTGAAGCCTATCTGGCCCACGTGATTGATACTCGAACTGAATAGAGTGTACAGGATTTTCCTATAGTGAAGGAATTCTTAGACGTGTTTCCCATTGAACTACCTGGTTTACCTCTAGATCGAAAAACAAAGTTCACAATTGACTTAGTTCCACCTGCTGCTCCTGTATTTACTCCTCCATATAGGACGACACCTATGGAACTGAAGGAATTGAAGGTTCAGTTGCAGGAGTTGCTCGAGAAGGGGTTCATTAGGCCCAGTGTTTCACCTTGGGGAGCTCTAGTACTGTTTGTGAAAACGAAGGATGGTACTTTGAGGTTGTGCATTGATTACAGGTAACTTAATCGGATTACAGTGAAGAAAAAATACCTATTGCCTAGAATTGATGACTAGTTTGATCAACTGCGGGGAGCCCGAGTATTTATTAAGCTTGATTTAAGATCTGGGTATTATCAGCTAAAGATAACAGAGGCTATGTACCGAAGAGTGTTTTCATATGTAGGTATAGACATTTTGAGTTCTTAGTAATGCCATTTGGGTTGACTAATGCCCCAGCTGCATTTATGGCATTGATGAATAAGGTGTTTCAACCCTACTTGGACCGGTTTGTAATTGTGTTCATTGATGATATTCTGGTGTATTCAAGAAGTAATGAGGAACATGCTGAACATCTGAGAATAATTTTGCAGACCATGAGAGAAAAACAATTGTATGTCAAATTCAGTAAATGTGAATTTTGGCTGAATCAGGCGGTATTTTTGGGTCATATCGTAACGGGGCATGGTATTCAAGTGGATCCAGTAAAAATTAAAGCAGTAATGAGATGGAAGACACCGAAGAATGTATCAGAGATCCGGAGTTTCCTCGGATTAGCTGGTTATTATCGGAGGTTTATCGAGGGGTTTTTTTTAATCTCAACCCCTCTGACTAAACTTCTGAGGAAGAATGTTGCATTTAGATGGAATGATGAGTGCTAAAGAAGTTTTGAAAAGTTGAAATATCGGTTGACTACAGCACCGGTGTTGCCTATTCCATCAAGATCCGGTAGATATGTGGTATACTGTGATGCGTCACATCAGAGACTGGGATGTGTATTGATGCAGCATGGCAAGGTGATAGCCTATGCATCGAGATAATTAAGGTCTCATGAGATAAATTATCCGGTACATGATTTAGAGCTTACAGCAGTAGTTTTTGCTCTAAAAATTTAGAGACATTATTTATATGGCGAGACATTTCAGATATACACTGATCATAAGAGCTTGAAGTATCTGTTAAGCCAAAAAGAGTTGAACATGAGACAGAGAAGGTGGATAGAGTTACTAAAAGACTATGATTGCACAATTGAATATCATCCGGGGGAGGCTAATGTAGTGGCTGATGCTTTGAGTAGAAAGTCAAATACTAGTGTAGCTCAGATCCAGTCATTGAGGTTACCAAGCCTGATACAGTTGAGAGCTTTGAATGTGGAATTGAATTTAGAACAAAGTGAAGTATTGACAGCTACATTGAAACTGAGGCCAATGTTACATTATCGGATTAAAAGAGTACAGAGTAAAGATCTTGAAATGGTGACGTTGATTGAGAAAGTGAAGAAGAATACAAATTATGAGTTTGAATTTAGAGATGATACATTATGGTTAAAGTAGAGACTATGTGTGCTTAATGTTGATGATTTGAGGAAGGAAATCTTAGAAGAAGCTCATATGGCCACTTATACTATGCATCCTGGTACTACCAAGATGTATAACACATTGAAACAACATTTTTGGTGGCCTGGAATGAAAAAGCACGTAGCGGAGTTTGTTTCAAAATGTGTAACATGCCAACAGGTTAAGGCCGAGCATCAGGCTCCAGTTGGACAATTTCTTTTGTTGCCTATTCCGGAGTGGAAATGGGAACGAATTACTATGAATTTTATAATGGGATTGCCTAAAAATTTGAGGTAGAATGATCTGATATGGGTTGTGGTGGACCGATTAACTAAGTCGGCGGGAGACCAATACATTGGACAAGTTAGCTCGGAGATATGTGACTGAGATTGTGAGATTGCATGGGGTTCCAGTGTCTACTGTATCAGACAGGGATCCCAGATTTACTTCGAGATTCTAGAAGAACTTACAGGCAGCTATGGGCACACAGTTAAATTTTAGTACAACATTTCATCCTCAGACAGATGGGCAGAATGAGAGAACTATCAAGACCGTTGAGTATATACTCAGAGCTTGTGTTTTGGAATTTCAGGGAGCTTGGGATCAATACATAGCATTAATTGAGTTTACTTATAACAATCATTATCATAGCAGCATTGGGATGGCACCATATGAGGCGCTATATGACAGAAAATGTCGGTCGCCTCTATACTAGGATGAAGAAGGTTTGAGAATGATTGAGGGTCCAGAACTGATACAGGATACGATAGAGAAGGTGAAATTGATTCAAAGTCGAATAAAAGCGGCTCAGGATAGACAGAAAAGCTATGTGGATTAGCATAGAAGAGATATGGAATATAATGTTGGAGATAGAGTCTTTCTAAAAGTGTCGCCTTGGCGTGGTGTACTGAGATTTGGTAAAAAGAGCAAGTTGAGCCCGAGATACATTGGTCCTTATGAGATTCTTGAGAGGATTGGACCTTTAGCATATAAGTTAGCTTTGCTTGATGAAATGTCTCAATTGCATAACGTGTTTCATGTAAGTATGTTAGGAAGATACAGATCTGATCCTACTCATGTATTACCGGCTCAAGATATTGAGATTGATAGCAATTTGAGTTATATTAAAGAACCGATCAAGATAGTGGGTTATAAGACAAAACAATTAAGAAACAGAGTAATTCCATTAGTGAAAGTTCGTTGGAGAAATCACTTGACTGAGGAAGCAACATAGGAAACTGAAGACCATATGAGGAATCAATACCCCTACTTATTTGACCATTCAGGTAAGAATTTCGAGGATGAAATTTTTGTTAGGAGGGGAGAATTGTAACATCCCGTTGCCCACGTTATGGCTAGAATAGTAAATTACGAGGAATTTATGTGGAATTAGGAAAAAGCACGTCATGCATAAGTTAATTGTGACATATACATTTATTTTACACATTCATATGATTGTACATGCATTCATTGGCATTTCTGGGTAAATTTGATTTATAAATAGAAATTATGAATTAAATTGTAATGTATTAATTATGATTTGGAAATTTTGGTATATTTTGAATATTTTAAAATTTTTGGTGAATTATTTTGAGCTAAAACTTTATTTGGAGAGTGTTATTATTATTTTGAAAATTTTGGTGAATTTTAGAAATTTTCAAAAAATTTGATATATTTTGGATATTTTGACATTTTTGGTGAATTATTTTAGCTGAAAATTTATTTGGAGAATAATCTAATTATTTTGAATTTTTGGTGATTTTTTTGAAAATTTTTGAAATTTTGGGGTATTTTTCGATTAAAAAAAGAAAAAAATAATGGACCAATTCTAATGTGACAAGTGACAGCCTAGTATTTTGCCACTTGACTCACATGCAAGGGACACACACAAACACGTGTGTCTTGCGAGAGAGAAATTGTTTTTTAATGCTTTTGTTCTCCACCGAAGCAACCCCACTTTACTAAAACTCTTCTTTAGCTCATCCCCCGAAACATCAACTGTTGAATTGTTGTTGTGCGACTGATTCAATCGCATCTGCTGGAGAGTTTGTGTAACCAAGTAAGTAGCTTTTACGGTGTTTTGTTTTATTGAAATGGATGATGTTAAAGTGCAGGAAATTAAAGTAAAATGAGTTTAATGACATGAATGGAATATTTATTGAAGTCATGGTATGCAATCAGTAAGATGATAAGGTTTGGATGGAATGGAAGTGGATAAAAACATAGACTTTGTTGTGTTGGTGAAATACATATATGGTTTAGGCTTCACTGTGTATGTGCGTAATTCTCATAGGAGTTGCAAAGATGATAAGGAATGAGGGGTAGGTGAGATTCTAATCTAGAAAATTGCTATATGAAATGAAGGTGTAGTTGTTAGTGGAAAGTAATCCTTCTGTTGAAAGTTAG
Source organism: Erythroxylum pelleterianum (assembly GCA_027563865.1). Classification (NCBI taxonomy): domain Eukaryota; kingdom Viridiplantae; phylum Streptophyta; class Magnoliopsida; order Malpighiales; family Erythroxylaceae; genus Erythroxylum; species Erythroxylum pelleterianum. Next base: position 15,310,821 of record JAOQMR010000009.1, on the reverse strand, counting down.
AAAAGTGCAGAGAAGTCCATGAACATACTCTGTTTTCTTATATATACATGCAAGTGTTTGGGTTTTGTTAAAGATGGGTTGAAATGAGGTTAGAGTTAAAGGAAGCATAGAGCATAATGAGGTGAGGTGTTTTAAGGAGGAAAATGATTGAAAACATGGGCTGTTGTGCTGGAAAAAAAAAAAGGAAAGGTGCAGAAGTTATAAAACACAGTAGAGGGAGAAAGTGAAGGTGAGATTTTGGATTTTGATGATTAAGTATGAACCTTGGATTTTTGACTTGTTGTGAGTTGTTCAGTTAAAAGAAAAGTAGGAAAGTTGGTTTATGTAATGGATGTAGTAGATATGAAGTGTAAAAGTGGGAAAAAAATAAGAAGTTTTCGGTGGAGAAGATGAAGTCTGCGTGTTAGAGAGAGAAAAGGTCATAGTTTATATGTGTGGGTTAAAAACTAGAGTTTTTCATTGAACAGCCCTCAGTTTGTTGTCTATAATTTTTTCATTCGAACTCCAAATAACTTGAAACTTAGACCAATGGATTCCTAAGACATTTTTATTTCTCTTCAAAAAAATTTAGAGTTATCTATATTGATTTGAAAGTGATTGATAGGATGAAAGTATGGAAGTCTGCTAGAATGTTATGAATTGAAAATTTTTCATGATCATGCTTCGATTTTCAAATTATAACTTGAGCTGTAGATTTCTGAATGAGTTCATTTTTTATTCATATTAAACTAGAGACATATTTCTACAACTTTTGTAAAGAGGTCTAATTTTAATTCTTCCTCTATGATTTTCAAAATTGGCATGTAATTGAGTTGTAGCTTAAGTTGAAGCACTGTCAGGGACGAAAATCATGTCCTGTGATTATTGAATAAACTGTATTAATGTGGGCCGACTTAGCTGAGTTGTCTTCACCAAAGTTGTAGCTTATTCTCTTAGCTTTAAACTGGTATAAAGTTTGTAATTTTTGGATATCCGAGCTGAAAGATATGAGTTGTGCAATTAAAGGGTGTGATCATGTACTAGCTAAAAGTTCAAATGTGTACAGTCTGTGGTGTTTTGTGGATAACTCATAAAATATTGAATCAAATTGGATGATCTTGGAATCATTAGAAATTTAAAACATTGGAGAACAACGTTCCAGAAGGGAGTTTTGCCTAATTTTGTCAATTACCCTATCAGATTAATTATGCAAAGTTGACTCGAAATCATATGGGTAGAAAATCTGAAATTGTCAATTGCGTTATGAAATTGATGTCACATTGTTTTATTTTGGTTCAAATTATAAGTACCAAATGATATTAATGAGGGCTTTGATA
>JAOQMR010000009.1:15292326-15305254 GCA_027563865.1 Erythroxylum pelleterianum | reverse complement strand
AGCTAGAGGTTGAAGTTGCTTTGAAGTTCTTCATAAAAGTTTTAGAGCTTGATTTTATCTTTCCAGTGATATAAAGCTCGAAATTTTTAGATAAGGGAGTAGAAAGTTATGATTTTTGGAACTTCTGATGCTGTTTAGTGTGAAGTCGATCAACCAGTCACTTTTGAGTGCATTTTTGACACCTTTAGAGACCTATTTTGTTGTTGCGTCCTTCTTAAAAATTGTAGATCGGTCTTTTCTCTTGTCCGTAGACACAAATTTTGTCAAATTTAAAGTTCGGAGTCAAAAGTTATGATCGTTTGAAGTTCGGATGTCAGATCAGGCGGCCAAGCACCTCGCGCGGCCGAGCGCCCAAGCACTGGCCGAGCGCCCAGCACGCCCAGCGTGCACGGGCGCTGGGCGATCGGTCGGTTGGCCGATTGATCGCCTGGCTGGGCGATCGGTCGGCTGCCGAGCGATCTTTTGCTGATCCTGACATTCCTCCACTCTTTTGACCATAACTTCTTCGTCCGACATCCGATCGACCTGATTTTCGAAGCGTTAGATTTCTAAGACAATTTTCTATCTGTCCTTACAAGATTTATCAATTTTAATATGAAATTGAGAGAGATCGATCGGTTCAAAGTGGGATGATCGATGGAAAAAGTCTTAACATCGATCGGTATTTTGAGGATATCTGGAGCTATAGAGCTCCGATTGAGCTGATTCCTATTGCAAATTAAACTAGAGACATGGGGCTACAACTTTGATGAAGAAGTCCGATCGATATTTAGCCTCTAAGACTTTCCAATTCTGGAATGAAGCTCGGTGTAGTGTTCAGTCTCGATCCTGTTTTGGCCTGAAATTATTTTGGCCATAACTTCTTCGTTTCTGATCCGATTTGAGCGCTTTTGGTGTCGTTGGAAAGATCCAGCCGAGAGAAACATTTTTCTAGAAGGAAGTTTTATCAAATTGCTTCGTTTACCTGATCAAAATTTGGAGTCAATGTGTCAGCTTTTAAGGGCAAAATTGGAAGAACACTTAAAGTTTTAAGTGCTAAGGCTTTCATGTAAGGGCATAAGGATCTTTTCTCACTCATTTAATTACATGGCATGTGCCTGTAGTATAAGAAGCAGTGATGCACGACAGTGAAGGAAACTTAGAAATTTCCAGAAGAGAAAAGAAAGGAAAGAAGAGAGAAGAAAGAGAGCTTCGGCGATGGAGGAAAAAGAGAGGGAAAAAGCTAGGTTTTTCGATTTTGTGAGATTCCAAGAGGGATTTTTGGAAGATTCAAGAGGAAAAATATGGAAGAGCATGAGAGCTCCCTAAGGAACCAAAAAAGTCCGAAAATAATGGAAAATAAGGTAAGAGTCAATTTTTGATATTTGAATTTTTGGAAGTTTCTTAGTTTAAATAGTTTAAGAATATGATGGGATTGTGTTTTCCCAAGTCAATTTTGGAGATAGCATGGTTTAACTGGTTTAATTTTGGATTAATGTGAGTTAGGGTTTATGCCAAATTTTAGGATTTGGGGTTTTTGGAAATTGTTGATTTAGATAGCTTGGAAATATGATGAATTGGTGAATTCCCAAGCTAATTTTGAGAATTATGATTCTTATGATGTTGAATTTGGGTGATTTCGGTTTAGGTAATTTTAAGTTAGAAGAAAGAAAGAAGCTTTAGGCAAATTAACGTTCAGACAAGCTTCTAGCATGGATTTGAGGTGGGTAATATGTTTATATTTTGAATTATAAGTTATGTATTGATTTTTGAAAAATCAAGAAAGTGAAAGAAAGGGTTTTCGAATTTTACGGTTTCCGAATGATGTGAAAAATTATTACGGAGGTTTAATTTATTGTTTTCAATGAATTTTTATAAATTGATAAAATTTCTAAAATTCATTATTTATGAATGATTTGATAAAGTATGAAAATTTTTACATTCATTGATTTTTGAATGTTTTGATACAATTGAAATGTTGCATTCTTAAGTGTTTGAGGACATGTGATATGTAGTGACATTGTGATTGTTATGTGAATTTCGATTGAAATTATGAACATGACTATGCTATGTCTTTTATCATGGCATTTTGAATTGAATGAAAAGAAAAGAAAGCATAAGAAGCATAAGAATGCCATTTTTGGCGATTGAATATTTGAGCATCAATTCGCTTGTGTTTGGGCAAGAGAGAACCTGTTTCGTTAGTCACGTGCACGTCGACGTTTAGAGCCTTATCCCGGCTACCCGCTTGTGGGCCACGAGATCCAGAAATGGACTCGTTTTATTTACGGTTTAAACCCGTTTCGTTTAAGGAACTCTCAAACCATTTGTTTGTGCATTGCATTTGAGAATTTATCAAGTGTTGCATAAATTGAGTGTTTTGGAATTCTGATATGTTATGTGCTTTGTTCCGTTTCTTAGTGTGATGCATTGCATGGATCGAAAACTGTTCACATAATTTAAAAGAAATTGAGATTTTCATGATTTGAAATAGCTTATGGAAATTGAAAAAGTGAGAATTTTGAGAAGTAAGCATTTGAGTTTTTGCAATTGTGAAATGTTTAAAAAGGTATATGAATGATTCGAAAAATCGAGAAATTTTGAGAACTAAGCAATCAAGGGTTTTCAGCTGTGGCAATTTTATAAAATGGCAAAAGTTTTGAAAAAATGATTTTTGCTTATTTTTTGATTTATAAATATGATATCCACTGAGCCGTCGAGCTCACCCCCCTTTCATCCCCATCTCCAGGTTTTCGAGCAGGAGATCGGATGGAAGATGGTCAAGACACCAGTTCGACTTTTGCATGATTTTGTATTTTGTGAAATTTTGGATGTTGGGCTTTGGTATTGTTTATGGCTTGGAAAGCCATTTATGTCCTTAAGCTTTTAATTTATGATGTGTATAAATTAGGAATTTATGGATGGGATTCAGTTTATGTATATGATTATGGAATTAGATTATGTAATTAAATTATGGTTAGTACATATGATTGTGAGTGTGTTGAGATATGAATGTGATTATTATTATGGATTCCGGATGGGAGGTCCGAGGATACTGAATTGTGATTGAAATTTATGAAGTGTTTTAGGTATAGGATTTGTGTTTGTGTATGATGAGATTCCGGACAGGAGGTCCGATGATTTGAGTTTTGTTTGGCATTTTAGAAGTGTGTTTAATCTATTTGCAGATTTTGGGTTTTTAATATTGCAACCGTTATGTTGCCCAATTTTTATTGAATTGGGTGCGATTGGTTTGTGTATTAAAGAGAAGGAATATAAGTTTGAGTTATGATAGGTTTTGAAAAAAATAAGTACTGATTGAGAATAAATTTCCAAGTGGGAAAGTGTTTTGCTTGTATAAGAATGTGTAAGGAATGAATAAGAATGAGAAAAAAAATGTATACGGATTTCGGATTGGATGTTAGTCTTAGGGTTTCTAACGCGACAAACTTGTTTCGTTTTCTAAGATATTCGTTCGCTGATGTCAGAAATTTGTTCAGTTCGTTTGAACCATTTGTTTGCTTTGATTCGGTTGAATTGTGTTCTGATATGTTCGCTTTGTTTTCCGTTCTTTCAGATGCGATTGCTTTGATCCGATTCGCTTTCGGTTTGCTTTCGATTCGATCATGTGTTTCGTTTTCTAATTGATGTGCTTTCGATCCTTTGAAATTGTAATCCGTTCTTTCGATTTCGCTTTCGCTCTTTGTTATTTGTTTCGCCATTCTGTTTTCGTTTTTCGTTTTCGGTTGGGGTCCAGCTTCCGAGGTCGGGTCCCAACAGTATGAAATTAGCAAAGGTGATGCCAAGCATATTGTGAGGATTAGTAGAAACCAATCATGTAGTTGTTAGGGGTGGGAGCTATATGGATATCCTTCCAAGCATGTTGTAAGTGTTATTCATCATTCAAAACAAAGGTCGGAGGTATATGTGGATGAGTACTACAAAAAGTCTAAATTCACGGCAGTGTATGAGCATGTCTTACAACCTATTGGAGGACCTATTTTCTGGCCTACAGTTTATTATGAAAATCTAGTAAACCCCCAGCCAAAAGACCCATGCCTGGAAGACCTAAAATAGCTAAAAGGAAACGAGTAAATAAGCCTAATAAGTTCAAAAATCCAAGCAAATCTAACAGAAAGAGTAAAGTACAAAAATGTAGAAAATTTGGTAATTCTGGTCACAATGCAAGAAAATGTAACAATCATTCATAAACTTAACCAGCTTAGCAATCTCCAAAGGTATGACAAATTCTTTGTATGTATTGCTTCATATATATAACGATCATTTGAACATGTTGTTGTAACAAGTCAACAAAGCAATATTGTGAGTATATTTATCTCTTCAACCATTATTGATTTCTTTCAAGATTGAATACTGTTATCGACATGTTTATTTGTTGGTTGGTAGTTGTTCGCATAATCATAAATGAAAGTTTGGAGAAGTTGATCTGTATTCATTCAAACTGTCTTTTGAACCAAGAGGTATGAGGTTTAAAGAACAACCTAGCATAACTTCTTAACAATTACAAACTAAAGCAAAGAGGCAGAGATCATCAAGAAATCAACCAGTACATGATCAACCTTCCCAGTTAAGTGCAAATGAGGGAAGCAATGTAGTTGACTCACAGACTTTACATTAATGTTGTTTATATGGTCGGATATATAGCAAAACTTTTGTATATAAATAAATTGTGATGTAATCACTTTACTGATATTATCACCTTTATATATAATCACAATTGGACATGTTGCTCCAATTGTTTATTATGATATCATTTTTGTATTTGATTGTTTATGATGAGGCCATATGAACAATTAATTCTTCAAAAGATTATAAACTATTAATTATGGTCATGAATAACAAAACAATAAAGAAAAAACATAGTGCAAAATATATAGTTAAAATGAGGAGTTTTCATTCTCATAAGTCAAGTTTTAAAAAAAAATTAGTACCTTTTACTTCTACTTGTCTAGAACAAATTTAAATTCATCATAAGTACAAAACTCCTATAATAATCAGTACAACAAATCTCAACTTATTTTTCTCTTTTGCAGCAAAACAATGTCTTCTTTCATTAGCTTTGTTTGCTTCTCAACTTTGAACGTCGAATGTGATTCAATTGTGCTTCGTTCAGGCTCCTGCTTCAAATGATCTACTTCTTTCTTCAAGTTATGAATTGCTTCAATAGCTCTGTCGCTAAATTTGACATCGTACTATTTAAAAAAATCACATTTTCCAACCTAAAAGATCATTAATAATTATTAGGCAAAAATATTAAACATATATACAAACAATTTTAGCTTATCAACAAAAATTAAGCTTACACAATATTTGGGACATCCATAAAATCTTCTTCCTAGGTTTTTTTTCACTCCATGAGGTTCTTAACGGACCTTTTAAGCCATAATAGCATACCACATTTTCATTATTTGAATTTAATTTAGTTGCTGCAAATTTATATGATTTCTCTATACTTTGGATAGTTGCTGCAAATTTATATGATTTCTCTATACTTCTTCTAATCAAAGGTCGAAACAATATGTCAACAATCTCAAATAACTCCATACACAAATCATTCATATATGTCATATATATTCAAACAATGTGTTAGGAGTAAAAAGCATCAATTGGTTTCACTAAATTCATTAAAATTTTCCTAAAATTCCATTAATTTTCTCTATTAAAAATGTAACAAATTTTACATGTGATGAACTTTCTCCACATAAGAAGACACAAGACTTTAGCCTTTAATCTTATGTCTACCCTAGAACTTACACTAATCTCTCATGTTTCCATCTATGTTAGTCAAGATTTTTCAAGATATTCACGAGTGTATCCGGTAATTGCAAATGGTCTAGATCTTAAAAAAGTCCAAAAGTCCAAAATCCAATGCAAACTTTGGAAATAAGTCCATGATTTGATCAGATCTTCGTTTACAATCAGTTCAACCATAGATGGCTCCCACATTTTTGTTGTTATTAGGAAAGGTACTAGAGAGTGTACTAAAAGACCACTATACACCTGTCACCAGCAACCATGTTTAGGCATTTCATGGTTAGTCAACTATATACAACCATAGATTACTTCAGGCTATCCACTATTAAACACTGCACAAAAGATTGGAGTGTAGCTTCTTAGACCTATTCTCAATAGGGTAAAGATGCTCAAACCAATAAGATAGGAAATAAGTTACATCAGACTAAATAGGAACTTACAATAATTTTTTGATTTATACTCCATGTTTAGGCAAAGATAATATCAATATTGCAGATGTTTCCTTTCTATAATAGGTTTTGTTAATTATACTCCTTCCATTAAATTTTCATCAATTATTCTTATTCCTAATTTTCCTAATAATCTATGATCTATTAGTTCCCTTATAAATGAACTTAATTGTAAAGATGAATTCTATTTTACGTATTTTGCTTTTCGGGAGCTAAGCATAGTGAAGATGATTGGCTATACTAGATTGCAAGATAATCTATATGTGTTACATAGGAGCAGTCAATTTTGCTATGTATGTGTTACATATGAGTAGTCACTCACTACTATTTTCTAAGACTCAAGCCATAATAGGAGATTCAATGTCTGCTAACCAACAGTTGATTCAATTACATGGACATTATGACATCTATCGTTTAATATTTTAAACAAATAATAACCAAAGTTGTTTAAATAATGCAAATTCAATTTATTATTTTTTAATGCTTGTGAATTTTCCAAGCATAGAAGACATTCTTATCCTTTGAATGTCACGAAAGTCTACTAAGGTGATGCAGTACTCTCAGGTATTTTTTATTAATAGAATGCCTTTGAAATCTTACAACTAATATGGCAACACTGTTAAAGCAACAAAGCAGTAGATAGTGAAAAATAGTTGGTGTATTCATCGACAATAAGCGGAGGCAGACTAGAGATCATGGCCATAGAAATGAACTTAATTGTAAAGATGAATTATATCTTATGTATTTTTCTTTTCGGGAACTAAGCATAGTGAAGATGATTGGCTATACTAGATAGCAAGATGGTCTGTATGTGTTACATAGGAGCAATTAGTTTTGCTATATATGTGCTACATAAGAGTAGTCACTCGCTACTATCTTCTAAGACTCAAGCCATGAGAGGAGATTCAATGTCTGCTAACCAACAACAGTTGATTCAATTACATAGGAGATTAGGACATCCATCGTTTAATGTTTTAAATATATAATAACGAAAGTTGTTTAAATTTTAATTTACTATTTTTTAATGCTTGTGCATTTCCAAGCACAGAAGACATTCTTATCCTTTGAATGTCCTGAAAGTCTATTAGGGTGATGCAATACTCTCAGGTATATTTTTTATTAATAGAATGCCTTTGAAATCTTACAACTAATATGGCAACAAGGATAAAGCAACATAGCAGTAGATAGTGAAAAGTGGTTAGTGTATTCATCGATAATAAGTGAAGGCAAACCAGAGATCATGGTCATAGAAGACATTTCTAGAAGATACATTGATACTTTCTTAATAATGTTAAGGTCCATATTTGATCAATTTTATTTGGAAACAATATATAAATTGTTGTTCGCTAAAGAAGAAGACGCACAAAGCATAAGATGAGGCCAAAAACAAGCACACAAACAAGCAGATTTAGGAAACCACAAAAAACATAAAAGACAGATAACAATGAACCTACCACGATGAAATGTCGACCTCCACATATAGACACCCAATGAGCGTGTCAGTTGAGTTGCTAGGTGTGTGCCACGACAATAATAATTAACCACGATGAAATGTCGTCAGAGGAAGAACAGGGAAGAAGAGGGAAGTAGCACAAGATGAGGGATTGTGTGAAAAGAAGATGGGAGATTAAGGATTAAGAAATGGAGGATTTCTGTTAGCAAAGAAGATTGGAGACTAGGGATTAAGGGAGAAAAGCATGTTGCGTCTCCATGTCTGTGGATGGTAGATTAGGGATTAGGGAAGAGGAAACGGTGTGTGCGAGAGAGAAGTTTTGATAAAACGATGCGTCTAGCTTCGACAAATCGGTGCGTGTCATAGCTGTCCTAAAATGATGCGTTTAAGGGAGAGAGAGACCCACCTCCATGCCCAAGTCAATGTCGAGTGGGTCCCACTTCCATACTTTTTCAAACCTTATGATCTAATTTGAACGTTTAATAAACTTGAGGATTCAATTTGAACACTTTGAAATGTTATGGTATATTTTATATATTCGTGAAACATTAGGGGCTAATTAGCCCTTTTGGCCTATATAATGGCCGACTATAAGTAAAAAAAATTATTAACATTCCTAATAAAAAAATCATTAACATTCCTAATATTTGATACTAAACATTGGCATAACTACTAACCTGTCTAATCTCATTTCTAATAATTGCATACCAACAATATGTTTTAATTTAATTAATATATTCTTACTTATCATCAAATTAGGTGGTGTATAGAAGAGCTTGGCAAATAAAACTTAAAGATTCTTAGTTTTTTTCTCTATAATGATAAATTTTGCATTGCAACAATTTATAGAGGTAATGGCTTACAATCAATTTCTACTATTTTAAAGAGTTTTTAAGCTTTTTAATTTGTTGTACATGCATATTTCAAAATTATAAAAGTTATAATGGTTTGTTGTGAAATTCAACGCCTCAGAGGTAAGCAAAGAGCGTCAGTGAACAGATTTGTCGCATATTGGTTTAATGTTTACTGCATTAACGAACCAAAACCACCAGAAATATGGCTGATTAAAACATGTTTCCTATGACGTGTTCAGGAGAGCAGTGGTCTCTGATGAATGAAGGGGTGGTGACGAGATGAATTAAAAATTTGAGGTTTACTACCAATATAGTTCCAGTAGTCTTTGTTATCTAAAACCTTGATAAGAACATTAAGCAGATGAGTAAAAAGTTATTTCAACTTACCGGAGTGTTGTAGTGTAGTGTAGTTGTATTGCAATAAGAAAATTTGATACAGGACCAAGGACTGCTAGAAACCACTTGCAGAATCCTTAGAAAACCCCTTAATTATGAATCCCTATAAGTCTCTGCAAATAGCTCCCCTCACCCACAGCCCAATAAAGAAAACAGCAGAACAAGATCACAGAATCTAAAGTGGTAACACGGCCAAACTACTAGATGAGTCTCATTCGAGAACCGCTTTTTATTAGTGTGGAACGTAATGCCACGGATTTCCAACGACTAAACCCAGAGCTTAACGCGCTTCTTTTCTACTTTTCCCTTCGATTTACGTTCAGATATTGTTCAAAATAGTAAGAGGAGATTATCCATAATTAACATGAACGAGCCTCTTCGTTATCCAAAAACCAAGTTTTACAAGCCAAAACACCAGTTTCATTGCATCTTAACAGTCCCCCTAACTATGCAAGTATACTCGGAACTGGACAGAGAATGTTACATCCCTAGAACTCTTGGGATACAGAACCAATCTCACCCTTCCCTTTCCCAGCTTTCTTAGGCAACAAGGTTTGATGAATGTTTGGCAAGACCCCACCATTCGCGATGGTAACCGTCCCCAAGAGCTTGCTCAACTCCTCGTCGTTTCTTACCGCCAGTTGAATGTGTCTCGGCACAATCCTATTCTTCTTGTTATCTCTCGCAGCATTTCCAGCAAGCTCAAGTACCTTAACAAAAACAAAAACACCATTTGTAAGCTACAGTGATTTCCAAGGTTAAGAAAGAGATTGATATTTGAGAATCAGTTCATCAATTAATCAACTAACCTCCGCAGCGAGGTACTCAAGGACGGCGGAGAGGTAAACCGGAGACCCGGATCCGACACGCTGAGCATATCTACCTTTCTTGAGAAACCTGGTAACACGACCAACGGGAAACTGGAGACCCGCCTTGTGAGATTTGGAGACCGCTTTGTTCTTAGTTTTGCCTCTTCCTGCGACGGTACTCATGGTGACGATTTGCTAAAATATTACGGAGAACAACTGCTAGCTATTGATATTTGAGATAGCTTACCGCCGTTTCGTTTTGATTTTGTTTATATAGGCAAATGGAGGGGGTGTTCTGATTTGTTGGTTAGGAGTTGATGCGGATTTCCAGCGTGGCACTAAAAATATTTAAAATTTTGGCGGGAGTCGGAGTGGCTCCATCTATCGCACGGATTGCTAACGTGGCAAGGCATTTTGGTAATATAAAATTTACGAATGGGTGATTTTGTCCTTCTATTTTAATTTTATAAATCTTACATTGCCATATTAAACTATAGTAATGTGAGATCTAAATATTTAAAATTATTAAGTTAGTATTATTAAATTTTATTTAAATTTATTAATGTAATTAATTGTATTAACTAGTAATTAACTTAGGTAAAAAAATCTAAATCCCTAACTAGTAATTAACTTGACAAGATATTTCTCTATACTAGTTCAGTCTTCCGGGGCACAAATAGGCATTGATGTCCATTCGACGATGAACGTGTAGGGTATGCAGAGGCAGAGCTAACGGCAGTGAGGGTGAACAGCAAAGGTGACAGGGAAGGGCGACGGTGAAGATAAAAGGATGGAAATTTATGGATTTTAGATTTGGGATTTGTATTTAAGTTGATTAATATGATTAATAATGTTAATTAATTTAAGTTAAATTAGATATAACTCTCATTTTAATAATTAATTAAAAAATAAAGTTTTATATTACCAATTAAGTATTTGCTGAAAACAGAAGAGAGAAGAAAAGAGAGAGAGATAGCTGAAGAATAAGAGGGTATAATAGTTATTTATTATTATTATATATACATTATATACAACATTCAAACAACATTTTCCTATATTACATTATGAACGCTTTCATCCCTCTAAAACAACAATTTTCTAATATTATTTCTATCTACATTCCATTATATTATAAATCATTGCATTCCATTAAAAACTCCACATGCAACTAAACATATCCTAAGGATCGATTTGGATAATTTTAGAACGATAGGATTTCATATGCATGATGTGAAACATTAAGAATTGTTGAAAATTAGTTTGTAATATAAGTAATTAAAGTCAAACTTAGAAATGAAATGTTGCTTCTTTTCTAAAAGTTGTGACTGTTTCGAAGGGTTGATTCATTTTCAAGAGTTATGACTTGTCGTGAGCAGACGTGACTATTATGAAGGATTGCTTCATTTCCAAAAGTTGTGACTTGTTGTGAAAAAACATGATTATTCTAAAAGGTTGCTTCCTTTTCCAAGAGCTGTGAATTGTCGTGAACAGGTACTGTTCTGAAAACTCTATATATACATGAGTTTTAGTTGAGATTAAAATTTTTTTTTGAACAATTCTACTAACACAATCTTTGCTTTTATAATTCTTGAATAACATTCATACTCTTACAACATAAATGTTCTTGTGTTCTTTATATCATAGAAATAATTCGCCTTTAACCCGATTTGCAAGTATAATGGGGACAAATAACACTTTAAGTAAAGTGTCCAACATGCCTAGAATACTTTAAATTTTGTGTTTTGATCTCAAGTTACCTCAATTGTCTGTTACACCATTTAATTCATTGTTCATCCTTTATTTTTGTGGACTTCCAGCCCCATTTTATTCCAAGAATTAACTTGTTATCAAAAGCAAATCTTAGTCATGTTTGCGCGTTTTTACCGTTATAGGTATGGACATGAGAGTTGTTCTCTTCAACCATTAGCTAATTTATCTTGGCCTGAGAAATATGACGTTCGATGATTGAGCCATGAAAAGGTTTTCTAGTCTTTTTCCTTTTGTAATATGCGGAAAAGAAGTCGTCGTGAAGGGAAGGTAAGCTGACTAGTTCAGCATAATGAGCTACTTCCAGTGAGCCTTTGCAATTCCCTTCTCAAAGTTTATCGTATAAGCAAGAAAAAGAATAGATCCTCAATTTCCTGTTTAAGCAGAAGAGCTTCTATTGCAGTTTGGCTTTAAGGTTACTAACGAAAATGACAAGGCTCAGGTGTTACGCTGAAACCAAAAGCTGAGTTACAGCGAAACTTTAGTGGATGTTGATACTGCTTTCATTCCAGAATAATTGAAGTCTAAAAGCTGACTAGGTAATCCTGTTAATGGTAAACATACACCGAGAGGAGGAATCAAGTAATGGCTTCGTCATGCAGCCAATGGTCAACAAGGACCTAGTCTAGTCCGATCAACGTTGGTTAAAATTTCCCTCATCTGTCACTTGTTTTTCCGTTTTTTTCATAATCCTGGGAATCTTCATTTCAGAATAATTAACCCATTTTCTATTTGCAGTTTCTAGTCCCAAATCTGCTGTCAATTGCTCGAAATTGCAGGCATGCATGCAGGTTTTGGAATTATAAACAAACTTGCACTGTTGCTTCCATTTTGCATAAGGAATTGAGGTTGGGTCGTATCGGCCAAACTTTTTTTTTTTTTTTTTGGTGAGAATGAGGGCAAGAGCCCTAAACTTTAACTAGCAACCAAACGTGGGAAAGAAACACCCATAATGTCAGCTACAAGGAAACTATTTAACCCCACAGGCGGGGACTCAAAAGAAACATAACTAGAAGTACGATGAATACCAAACTTGGCAAGCCAATCGGCTACATGATTCTTCTGCCTAGGGACATGACAAATCCGACATTCCCAATCACGAACAGCAAGGGTACGAATCTCATGAACCAGCACATAAAGTGGATGACGCACGCCAACCCCATGTTGGATCAAGATCACCGAAGACTCCGAATCCGACTCAAGCTCCACCATTCGGAAACCTTTATCCCAAGCAAGACGAAGTCCATGGAAAATACCCCATAACTCAGCTTTTTCAATACTGCAATCACCACAGCGCATCGCGAATCCGGCCACCCAATTTCCTGCATGGTCTCTAATCACACCACCAGCCCCCGAAACACGCAACAATTGATTCCAACTACCATCGGTATTCACTTTCACCCAAGGAACAGAAGGCCGAACCCATGCAAGAAGGATCTCCGACCG
>JAOQMR010000009.1:15267903-15279309 GCA_027563865.1 Erythroxylum pelleterianum | reverse complement strand
TTAGTTAATGTTATAGTAAAGAGCTTATATGTTTTAGAGTTAGGGATGACAGTAAGTTAGGCTGGGCCCGAGCCCGGTCCCTGCTGTTGGGGCCTGAGCTAGAGGCATCAAACCTAAGCCTGGGCCTGGGACCCTTGCAGGCGATAAGCCCAAGTCATTTTTGAATTAAAATTTTAAAACGACATCATTTTGTTATTACTTGTCAGGTCTTATGCTAAGCTTAGGAAAATTAGGCTAGATGTTCGGTGAACCTAGGCCTGACCCATTGACCTTGGGTCAAAGTAGGCAAGCCCGAGCCTTATTGCCAACTATATTTGGAATGTGCCTATCATCCCATTTTCACACATCTGCAAGGCAATTGTCAATTGAAGATCAACCATGAAAAAATAAGATATTGATTATAACACTATTATCTCACATGAAAAACATAGTAAGTGTGATTATTGTCATTCAACGTTGAATTATGCAAACTATTGTTTTCATTGGACACATATGATCCAACAAGAGTCATGTTCTGCATTGACTTCTTCTCTTTTAGGGTAGATAAGTATGCACGACTTGAAAGGTTCTCTAACGAGTATAAAAGTCATAACTCTATTAGGTTGGTCCAAAATTTTCATATTCACTTGCCACTTATCGATTTTATCTTCAATAACAATAAACTTCAAAAGAAACTTGTGTTTATGCCACAAAAGGCTATTCCCTTTAATATAATGAAGCAGGCCTTGATGCTTCAACCTTCAATCCTCGAAAAGCTAATGGATAAGGTATCTTTAAAAGAACAAGTATAGACAAAAGTACAACAAATTTTTTCTTTCGAAAAGAGAAAATAGTTTTCACTTCCTTGGATCATCTTATCTATATAGATGTAGAAAGAAGTTATATCAAATTGAGGCTTTTAGATCTACAAAAGTTGTTTTTAAGATGCATCATCACATGTAACTAAAACTCTAGAACATAGTAGTATTGAAGCTAAGGATTGGGTTTTTGTCAGAAAAGAAGCCTTTTATTTTGGAAACAGTAAGCATTTCTATTATGGATTCTTTAACATAAAATGCGTCTTATTTTTTATCTTATTGTTAGAATATTTTGATTACATGAATTATTAAGAAAATGCTAAGTCATTTTGTGAAGCTCAATGAGCTATCTAGTACACTTGAGAGTCTAACTGACTTTTTTTTTAAATTTAACTTTTTGCCTTGTAAGCATGTTGATCGCGGCTCGTCGTTCGATCCTAAAATCGATCCTTGGAAACCGGTCAAAAATATTAAATTCCAAAGATTGCAGTATAAGATGCAACCTCGGGTCGTTTCACTCAATTGGAACCGACGAAAAAGGTTTAAAGCTAGCCTATAGTCGAAAATGCAATTAAAACTGAATAAGAGGGGGTTTTGTATCGTTGATCGAAATTTAGACAATGAAACTAAAGATACAAGAAATTGTAAAAGGTATCTTTGGATTTTGGGAAATTAAAATTAACAAAAATTTAAATTATGATCAAATGAGATAAAGCCCTCTTGAAAATGAACTTAGGCTATCACGGTTCAAAACAAATATCAGGGAGTGAAATCACTAAGCTTCCGAAAGATTAACCTTAAAGGACTCTTTAAGTCCGAAGTTTTAATTAATGAACTCCATTACTTAAAACTTTGTTAAAAGCACCTTAGCTTGTAAAATAGACAAGTCAATGCAATTGGTCAATCGGATCAAACTCAATCATCCAAGTCAAACACAACTAGGCAGATAAAGAGGATTAATGCAATCACTAAAAGACATATATGAGACTTCATATATTAGACATCAAGGTTCTACATATGACTATGTCCATATCACAAAATATTGTTCAGCACATAGTTAAACTATAACCATGCTAATCTAATCATACCACTGAAAACTCTAACTAAGAGCTTAACAACAATATAACTAGATTTTCAGACAATATTTATTACTCCCCTTTGAAGCCCGTGAACTCAAGCCATCGCTACATCTTCAAGAGGATCGGGAACCCTAGCCGCGCATAACTTCGGCGATGTCCATCACTGCTGAAATTCCGACGTTAAACATGGCTCCAGAGACTAACGGCGGAAGTGGTGGTGAGGTGTACGTCAATGGATGATGATGATCGAAGATGAATGACGAAGGTGGTGAGGTGGAATCGTCTTCTCGTCTCTGGTGGCTACCGAATATGGCGTCTGTGTATATTGAGTGTGTTCTTTGTATGTATTGTGTCTGTAGCCGACCTCCCTTATGACCTAATTTGGAAAGCTTTTAAAGAAATGAGTCGGGCCGGGTCGGAACAGTGAGGGAAATTTTCATTTGGAGTTCGAGTTTCCGTCTGCACGTCGCGACGTGCGAATTAATTCTCGCCGCGACGTGTTGATTTGTTGACGTCACGACGTGTGAATTGGCCTACGTCACGACGTGCTGGATTTGTTCTGTTGGATGCGTCGCAACGTGTGGAAAGCTCACGACCTGTGGACTTCTTGGCATGGTTGACTCCTTTGTATTCCTACAATTAAATCACAATTTGCAGCATCAATTGTCCTTGGAAAAATTATAATGCAATTAATATCAATTTGTAACAATTTTACTAACAATTTGCAATTCATATGAGCTAATCATAGGGAATCAATTTAAGCACAAAAATTAGCAATTAGGAGTCAAAAAGTACTTTAACAATTATAAAAATGCAGCCAATTAATAATGTAAACTTGGGCTCAATCACATGTACATCTGTTAGTTTCGGACTTTTTTTATATAGTGTATACCTTTCCTCCTAGGAACCTACAAAATTTCATGATTAACCCTCATTTGAGGGATCAAATCGAAAGAAAACATAAAACCACAAATTGTCGTCCTCTTTTATGCGATGTTGTAAATCGTAATGTATTGGTTATCTTACTTGAATCAATGTTGCATTTGTGAACTATAGGGTTAGAGGAAATTGTGGAACTAACAAAGGGAACTAACTGAATGAGCATGGTCTTGATCATGAAAACTGACTCTCAATACACTTTTCATATTTAGGATTAAGAAATAGAAACAGGGTATTTGACTATTGAGTCTCAACACGCTTGTTTTTAGTGGAAAGAATGTATGTTACATGTGTAAAGCCTATATGGAATCTATCTGACCAAGCTAAATTAACTACTTTATTGAAAAACAAGTACAAATTGAAAAATAGATTGACTTGCTACTTTATTGAAAAGGATGGATGAATTTTTCCCAAATGGATATAACGATTATATTCATATCCCTGTATTTACAATTTTATATTTTGTGCTTATCTTAGTTTAACCTATCACCTTAGCTTTTATTTTTCTATTTCTCTTCTTATCTTGTTATAAGTACTTACAACATTATGCAATATAATACAAAACTATGGCTTTCATATTTCTTGACATTCTCTACATTATATCATAGCCAAATCAATATGAACACACCAATTTCTTCCTCTTCTTCATCCACTCATCATACCTTTTCCATCAAGCTAAATGGAAAAAATTACGTTTCTTATAAAACTCATTTATTACCACTTATTAATCATCAAAACCTAATGGGATTTGTTGATGAAACCAGATCCCCACCTATAAAAACTATTCACAATCCTTAAAATCCTTTCAAAACCCTTCCCAATTTAGAATATCATACATAGTTCTAAAAAGACCAATTGCTACTTTATTGGCTATGATCTTCCCTGACTGAAGATACATTCTCTTACATTATTGGAATGAACACATCTCAGGAATTCTAGAATTCATTAACCAATACCTTTGGCTCCATTTCTTAAAACATACAATTTCAGCTGCATATAAAATTACAAGAATTCAACAAAAATGATTTTCAGTAGCTTAATATCTGTAGTGTGAAAAATCACTAGCAAATGAATTATTCTTAGCTAGTTATACCATGACTATAGTTGAATTTAATGCTATTAACCTATGACCTGAGTCAGTCTCTTTTAGTGAACTTCACTCTTAATTACTCACCAATGAAATCCTTATTCAAGGTCATCACATGACATCCCTCCGGTGGCAAATTTAGTAATCTTAGATTCTGTTGTCATATCAGGAATACCATCTCCTGCACCAAAAAATCAAAATTAGCAATTCAACCATCCTCGAGAAATAGGGGCCATTCGCAACCATACTATCGACTGTTGTAGGAACACACCAACTTCTCAACTCAAACTCAATGTGCATCCAATGTCCTTTTACATATGCTACAAACTCACTCCAATCAACAACCATGGGTAACTGACTTAAGAACCAATTATCAGGTTACACCATATCTTGCCTTTCTTTATTTAGCCCAGAATGACATAGTTCCTAATTAATTACATGTTGAAAATGGTCAAAGTTTAGAAATTTCACACGTTGGTAATAGCTCATTCTCCACTCCATCCAAAAATTTATCCCTTACTAATATTTTCTATGTTCCTTGCAATGTAAAATAATTATTGTTTGTCCATAAATTCTATCTCAAAAATTCTTACTTCTTTGAATTTTGTCCATATTATTTTCAGGTGAAGGATTAAGCCATAAGACAGCTACTCCTATAGGGGTTGAATTCAAATGAACTCTACATCATGCCATCATAAATTCATTCTTATTTTAATGAAAAAGGAATCCTTCATAGAATTGTATGTCCCTATAATCATGCCTAAAATGGGACAGTTGAACGTAAAATCTAATATATTGTAGATATGGGTCTTACTTTGCTTATAGTGGACTCCCTATAAAATTCTGGCCATATGGTTTCCAAACATTTGTGTTCCACATTAATTCTTTGCCAATTGATGTGTTAAAAGGGCAAATTTTATTTTTCAAATTATATTAAACAATGGTCAAGTTTAATGATTTGTATCGATTAGGTTGTTTTATATATCCTCTGCTTCACCCATTAAACTAGTACAAATTTTCTTTTTGCACTGAACTTCCTCACTGAACTTTGAATGTTTATGCTCTTTGTTTGCAAAAGAGAAACCTCAGTTGTAAAGGTATTGAGTAGCAGATCAATTCATCTTTTGCAGCAGATTATCATGACACACTAAAAGGTACATAAAACACCAATGCTTAAGATAAGGGTAGCTCTCTTACGGTGATGAAGAAGAACACTTCACCATCAATGAAGGAGAAGATGTCAAAGGAAAAATCTTGCGTGAGAAGACGATGATCGTCTCATGCCAACTACAGATTAGGGCTGCTAAGGGAAGATGAGGGACTTGGAAAAATTAGAAATTAGGGTTTTGAGTTGTTTGAATGTTTTGGGAAAATTAGTTAATTAGAGTTATCTGTAAATTAATTAATTAAATTATAAATTTCAAATAAAATTAAATTTTAACCAGTGGCATACTGCGACGTGTGACATCCATGTGACATAATAAAACCCAAGTGTTAAATTAAAAAATATTAAACCAGTACGTTGGTGAGTCTTAGGATCTAACTTATATTTTATTGAAAACAATAAGGGATAGAACACATCTTCGACCAACTTCAATGTTGGAGATTAGGAGAGCTTAATAAGATTTGTGCATTGTAATACCAACAATAACAGAGAATGCAGCCAATAAATTTGTTCATTTGATGTAAAAGTCAAACCTTATACCTCAATTATCAAATGAAACACAGGAGGATTCAATCTTTATGATTCATGCAAACCCTATTTAGATCAAAATATGCCATCATTCCTAATTTTAATGCAATGGAGGAAACATACGGGAGTGGCTTGAAATAACAGCATCTTGCACATATTTCTTGGAGTTATTGGGGTCTGGAACCCAACGAATTTCGCTCATGTTGGGAGTCTCCACGAAAGTCATAGTAAACTCTCCAACCTTCTTTATAGCCCCTCTCTTGCCTGCCCTCAAAACCAGATGGTTCCTATTGTATGAGAAAATGCCATTAGTTAGCTGAACAATGTCACCTGGCTCAAAAGCATCACACTCTTCACCCCATAGCTGGAAGTGAGCCGAGGCTGTCTCATCAGCAACTAGTGCCAGACATGTCTTATATTGTCCTTCTGATGTCGCCTTGCGTTTGTCCAAGAGTATAAATTGTGTGTTGATATTGTTTTCAGCTGCCGGTACAATGTCTTTCAAATACACCATTCTTCCTGTCGCAGCTTCAAACCTGTAAACCAGTCTCATTCTGACATTTTATCAAACAGCCTGTAAATAGGCTACTCAACACTGCGCATAAAGAAAAATACGACTAAGATAATGAATCCAAGAGCACACTTGTACCATTTAAATAAAACATCGCACAGGGTTTGGCTTATTTCAATAGTCTAAAGCATAATCCCTAACCTCAAAAAATTATAAAACCAATGTATTCATCTCAATGCTCGATGGCCACAAGTCTAGCAGAGTACTCTTGTAGAGTTTGGGCCTAAAACCCCAGAGGCAACATAAGAGAATGGACTCCAAGTCCACATT
This sequence comes from Erythroxylum pelleterianum, assembly GCA_027563865.1. Classification (NCBI taxonomy): domain Eukaryota; kingdom Viridiplantae; phylum Streptophyta; class Magnoliopsida; order Malpighiales; family Erythroxylaceae; genus Erythroxylum; species Erythroxylum pelleterianum. The sequence goes on along the minus strand of JAOQMR010000009.1, from coordinate 15,272,873 downwards.
GAATGTTTTTTTTATGATTATGAGCAGCTAGGAATGATGATTAAAATGGATTCAATTGATTATATAGATTTGTTTTATACTTCTGAGACAACCTTGGTTAGAAAATTGATAGATTTCTCTGTTAAAATGCTAATAGTGGACCTAACCAAAGAAACTATCAAACAAAAAATGTAGCTATAGGAAAACTTTAGCCTGTTTCCATCTTCTATTTAAGCCAAAACAAGCATTCTTACGGGGATGGGTTTTCGTTTTCGCCAATTATTATTTCATGGTGGCAATATACCTGCTAAAGAATTTATATGTGATAGAGCTAGGAGGCCATTAGTTTACAGTAGGCGTAAGAAGAAGTTGGCAAATTCCAACACGTGAGTTAGTTACAATTAAGTGACAGGTGTCATCTAATAATTGGGGTAGGATGGGATATAAAAAGGAGGGAAATGTTTGTAAGAGGACAGGCGTGTATTCTGCAGTGAGAATATTGTTAGGGAGGTACAACCCCTCATATAGGCTGATCAGTATTTCGGTTGTAATAGTTATCTCTGCAGAATATCAATATACAATACAGAATTGATGGGATTGCTTGGATCCATCTGATTCTCTTATACCCATTATACTGTCATACGTAGGGGAGTTCTATCAATATGTATCCTCATTAATGGTGCACATGAACCTATGACCTGTTTTCTGGTTATGGTAGGGAAGGTTAATCCACTTGCGTATACGTAACCTTCAATAATTCAAAGAGAGGGAGAGAGGGGGGAAAGAGAGAGAGAGAGCCTAAAAGTAGCATACAAACTTAATATTAATTTCGATCAAAATTGATAACTATACTGGTTAACACTCTCAACCCTAAGTTCTAATGGTGAAATCACGTCGACATTGGTGAGCTTGACCAATATTTAGCATTTAGGAAGCGGAACAAGATAAAAACTTGTGAGTAAGCAAGAAAAATGGGCATTGTTGGTGTACATTAGCGGAAATCTTCAATGAGATGCAAGATCTAAGTCTGAGACTAAAAAATAACTTAAGATGGACCTTAAGTTAAAGGTTAGTTGAATTACATGCATGAAGAAGACATGTGAGAGCTTTAAGAACTTAATGTGTGCTTAAATAAACGGACTATGACTAATGAACTTGACATGGGTAAGCATTGGACCGAACCAGTGTGCTATGAAAAGCTTTGGACTTGGATAGCTTATCATTAATGGATAGAGATCAAAGAGAGATCTTGGATGATGTGGCGGATAAGATTACAGTAAATAGTGGAATTCTTCATAAATGTATCTTTTCTAATTACATATAATATCTTATCATGTTAGTTATGATGTAGCTAAATCTTATCAAATAGAGTCCTATTTGAATGGGAATATCATTTAATTGGTTAATGTAATGTAATTTTATAAAAATAAAAGTGATCTAATTACTATAGTTCAACTATAATTTTAAAGCCAAAGGTGCTTATAAATAGCTTATTTAAGTCTAGCTTAGAGGTGAGGGCAACACACTGAGAAAGAACAATCTTTTGTATACTTTTGGGGGAGGTAATAAAGTTTGATTTTTACCATAACTGATGTAGAGTGGGAAGGAAAAACAACGATAAGTAGAATAGAATAGGCTATAATTGATGCAGATTGTAGCTGGAACTTGAAATAGGGCTTAGGGTTTGTAGAAAAACCTCTAAAAGCATATCCAACATTAACTAGGAAAACTAAACTAACTGCTCCTGCATCAATAACTCTTACGTGTTTATTGTTGCCTTTGATTATCCATTGTTTACATAGTAACTTTACCAAAACTTTGTTGGTCGACGATCACGTGAGAAGGCTAAGTCTCGCTTAAACGGACCTAAGTGAGATTATCATACAAAAGAGTAGGAGTAACTTTAGTATAAGTTCGGTGTCTAGAAAAACCTTTGTAACAACTAATATCATATTCAAAATATCGATATGGCAGATATGGTGTTCCTGATGTCACAAAAGAATTTGAGATTACCAAATTTGCCACTGGAGGGATGAGATGACTTTGAATAATGATTTCATTGGCAAGCAATTGAGAGAGAAGCTCACTAAAAGAGACTGGCTTAGGTCACAAGCAGTGATAATGTTGTGATGACGCTTCCAATATTTCTGTAGATAATGACATTAAATTCATTTGTAGTCATGGTACAACTAGCTAAGAGTAATTCAATTCATCTACTAGTGATTTGGCACACTACAGGTATTAAGATACTGAAAAATCATTGTTTTGAATGCTTGTAATTTTATATGCAGCTGAAGTTGTGTGTTTTAAGAAATGGAGCCAAAGGTAGTGGCTAATGCATTGTAGACTTCCTGAGATGTGGTCATTCCAATAATGTAGGAGAATGCATCTTCGGTCAGGGAAGATCATAGCCAATAAATTAGCATTTGGTCTTTCTAGAAGCAGGTCTGACATTCTAGATTGGGAAGGGTTTTGAAAGGATTTTCAGGATCAGGAATTGTTTTTATAGGTGGCGATTCATTCCCATCAACAAGTCCCATTAGGTTTTGATAATTAAGAACTGGTAAGAAACGCGTTTTATAAGATAAGTAATTTTTTTCCATTTAGTTTGATGGAAAGGTATGATGAGTGGATGAAGAAGAGGAAGAAATCGGTGTGTTCATTTTAGCTATGATATAATGTAGAGAATGTAAAGAACTATTGAAGCCATATTTTTGCATTATATTGCATAGTGTAGGAAGTAGTTATAAGAAGATAAGAAGAGAAATAGAAAAATAAAAGCTTATCTAAATACAGGGATATGAATATAACCGTTATTATCCATTTGGGAAAATTTCATCCATCTTTTTCAATAAAGCAGCAAATCAACCTATTTTTTCAATTCATACTTGTTTTTCAATAGAGCGTTTAATTTAGCTTGGTCAGATAGATTCTATATAGGCCTTACGCATGCAACAAACATTTTTTCCACTAAAGCACTTTTCAGTCATAACGCTCGAAACTCGAAATACAAACGCTAGGATTTCAAACAAGTGTGAATACAGAATTGAAACCCTGAAATGCAGTGAGCACCAAATATAGAAGCCAAAGAATGTAGCAGTCAAGAACAAAACCCATCAATAGAAAGCTCAAAATCGGAAAAAGAATGGAACGACCAAAGAACTAACCTTGGAACCGTATTCGTGAGCTTCCGATACGAGATTTCAACGCCAGAACCTACCAAGAGGGAATAAACTTACAAATTCATGGATTCTTTGTATGTTATTTTTGTACGACAGAGAGAACGAGAGGCGGAGACAGAGAGGGGAAAGTGGGAGACAGAGAGAAAGAAATAGGAGATGCTCCTGTAGCCGTCGAGGTGAGAGAGGCGGGGGGTACATGGCGGAACAGAAGAGACTTACGTTAATAAAAACGCTGTGTCGTTCGTTCGGTTGTTTTCTTTCGACGTTCTTGAGACAGCAAGTGTCTAACGTAAGGAGCTCCAGCTTGTGCTTGCTTATATTATGTTATTATTTAGTTTAACCTAAGCTAAGATGTGTAAAATGATGTTTTACATTAAACGAGTCTGTTTAAGGGCTAATATCAACTTTTTATGAAATTCGATCCGACTGTACATGCATTCAGAGTCTAGATCCTCTGTCAAATTTTATAGTATTTTATTCTATCCCATAAATCTCAGTCATTTATTTATGTGAGCTCCGTGTGGGTCCCGCATAAATAAACGTGGGACTCGCATAAATGAATGATTGAGATTCATTGGAAAGAATAAGACACCATAAAACTGGACAGAGAATCTTGTCCCTATGCATCCGCTCATGATCAACCCTAAGGTACTTATTCTTTTATGATTTTTTTTAATTCAAAGTTTTTAGAATTTTGATCAATCTTTTAAAACTTTAATAGTTCAGTTTAAAATATTTTTCTAATTTAACTAATAAAATCTTTGTTGTTCATAACATAAAAAAAGGGATTATAATTAGATTGAAGTACAACAAAAATTTTTAATTAGACTAACAGAACTAACATTTTAAATTGAACAGATAAAGTTAAAAAGGAAAGTTTTTAAATTAAAAAAGTTGTAAAAATTGGACACTTTAAAACTAATTATCCTCATTCATATTAACTTCATAATTTATTTAATGTAATAAAATTAATTTCTATAAATTTTAAACATTTATAACTTAATTGTATATAATTCAATTGTAAACTTCCTAAAACTGATAATTATTTATGTATTAGTTATAATATAGGATAAATTTAAATTCAAAAATTTGTGTTAAGAGGCCTAATTACTAGTCACTTAACTTAAATTTTTCGTTTATTTTTAAATTATTTGCAATAAATAACTTATTTTAGTTATATACATTCAACAATCACGTGATGAAAAAGCTAATTCTCGACCTAAGTGAGATTGTCGTGCAAAAACAATAAACACAACTTTGGAAGAAGAGGGGGAGAGTAGTAAATAAGCTTGATATTGATATCGATCAAAATTGATAACTATACTGCTTCTAACATGAAACTATATAACTAAATTTAACAGAGAGATGAATGATCTCTCAATTTGTATATCTTGTTCGTATCCCACAACACTCTCATTACTCCAATCATTGCTTCAGCTGCATCAAATGAGATGCCTGTGGTTTCAGATGGGTATGGAAGCCTCCGCCATCTATCAACCTTAAGCTCAGTAATGTCAACAACAAATGTGCCTGATTCTTCCAAGCTATTACCACACCACTTACCTTGAACCTGATGCAACTTTCCCCTGCCAACCACTTCTCCCGTCTCATCTACGAGCACAACATACTGGCCTGACTTGCATGAAAATGTTTCTGCTCCACCCACACAGATGAAGTCTGCCAGAGCATTTTCGACATTGTTAACTCTTGCAGTGCTTTGAAGCCCTTGTGTACTTGATGGGACATTATCATCACCAGGACTCACAGGCGAGTCACGGGTATGCCTTCGTACTGGACCACCATGCCTTT
>JAOQMR010000009.1:15238389-15259215 GCA_027563865.1 Erythroxylum pelleterianum | reverse complement strand
TAAGTATATATATACTAAGGATGAATGGGATGGACGACCATGCATTTCCATCCCATCATCCCTTTGATCCAACGACTACCATTCTTTAACTTCCATCTCATCATCACGCCTATGACTTCTTATTTTTTATTTCTGTAACCACTATTTTAGACTTCACTTACTTATTAGGTATATATATACTAAGAACGAATGGGATGGACAACCACGCATTTCCATCTCATCATCCCTTCGATCTAACGACCACTATTCTTTAGCTTCCATCTCATCGTCACGTCTGTAACTTATTAGTCACAGTCGTGACTTCTTATTTTTTATTTCTATAACTGATATTTTGGACTTCACTTACTTATTAAGTATGTATTTACTAAGGACGAATGGGATAGACAACCGCGCATTTCCATCCCATCATCCCTTTGATCTAACGGCTCCCATTCTTTGGCTTCCATTTCATCGTCACAGCCGTGACTTCTTATTTTTTATTTATGTAACCACTATTTTAGACTTCACTTACTTATTAGGTATATACATACTAAGGACGAATTGGATGGACGACCACGCATTTCCATCCCATCATCTCTTTGATCCAATAATTCCCATTCTTTAGCTTTCATCTCATCGTCATGCTTGTGACTTCTTATTTTTTATTTTTCTAAGCGCTATTTTGGACGTCACTTACTTATTAAGTATATATTTACTAAGGATGAATGGGATGGACGACTACGTATTTCCATCCCATCATCCCTTTGATCCAACGACTCCCATTCTTTAACTTTCATCTCATCGTCACGCTTATGACTTATTAGTCATAACCTTGACTTCTTATTTTTTTATTTCTGTAACACCTATTTTGGATAGGGATGGTAGTGGGTTTTCGACCTGATTAATATCCGCACTACCCGACCCAAATAAATGGATATGGAGGTTGAAAAATAGATTTTAAATGGATACTGAAAAATAGATGTGGATATGGATTTGGATATGGGTTTAGTGATAACCCGAACCGATAGATACCCATACCCTACCCGATTTTTATTAACTCTATTTTTCTATTTTTTCTTGAATATTTATAGGTAAATATAATAAAATATTAATATTTTCTTAGAAGAAACAACTTTAAAATCTCCACTTTACTCCTCAGTCCTCACCTTTTTCGTCATATTTTATTTTCTTATAGGATGATAATATTGCAAATGATATGGAGATGGAGTTTTGAATGTTGTGGAGTTCACGCAAAGACAATTTGAAGCTTTGGATATTTTAATCTTTGTTCTATTTCTTGATTGTGAAAAAATATATGTTGTCTTTGCACTAAACATTATGATTTTCATTATTCCAATTTTATGATTTTTTAAGACATACAAATCAAAATCTTGACTTATTATTATTAAAGTAATTTTGATTTAGAGTGTTCGCATAAATATGATCTTTATATTTTATATTTAGAAGTTATATTTTTATGTGTTATACAACCCAATAGATATCCAAAAACCCGAACAATCCAATGGATTTAGATATGGGTAGTAAATCGTAAAAACTGATGGATATGGATATGGATATTAATTAAGTAAAAAAATAGATATGGATATGGGTAGAGTAACACCCGAACCGAACCCTACCCATTGTCATCCCTAATTTTGGACTTCATTTATACTAAGGAAGAATGAGATGGGCAACCATGCATTTCCATCCCATCGTCCCTTTCATCCAATGACTCCAATTCTTTAGCTTCAATCTCATCGTCATGCTTGTGACTTATTAGTCACAGCTGTGACTTATTATTTTTATTTTTGTAACCGCTATTTTGGACTTCACTTACTTATTAAGTATATATATACTAAGGACGAATGGGATGGACGACCACACATTTCCATCCCATCGTCCCTTTAATCCAACGGCTCCCATTCTTTAGTTTCTATCTCATCGTCATGCTTGTGACTTATTAGTCAAAGCCACGACTTCTTATTTTTTATTTATGTAATCGCTATTTTGGATTTCTCACAACCGCGACTTCTTATTTTTTATTTTTGTAATTGCTATTTTAGACTTCACTTACTTACCATCTACTAAGGTCAGTCGTCCATTTCATCAAATGGCTTCGATTCTTTACACTATTATTACCATCTACTAAGGACAATCGTTTGTTTCATCTAACGACTCCAATTCTTTACGTTATTACTGTGGTCACCCCTAACTTCGATGCACGGTAGTGACTTAACATCACGGCCGTGATTAATAATTAATAATAATATTAATAATAATAATAATAATAATATATTAATAATATATATAATAATAATATATTAATAATAATATAATAATAATAATATTATTATTATTATTATTATTATTATTATTAAAGAAATTGGAACGGGTCATTTTCTTATTCATCTTTATCTAAAATAACATAATATAAGAATTCTTAAGTTGTAAGAGACTTAAGCAACTCGAAGTCTGGCTCGGCCCGATTTTCAATTAAAAATAAAAAATGAAATTTTTGTTTAAAACAATGTCATTTTCCTAGAATTGTGTGAGCTTGGTCTAACGAGTGAAATTTGTTTAAAAAAGGAGCACAAGTTGAACCTGAAACTTGATCAAACTAGGTCAGACCGATTGATTTGAAATCAAACTGGGCATAGACTTAGCTATCACCTTTACTTTTATTTAGGCTTGATAAATTAAGTTCAATTTAACTTTATCAGATCGAGTTTCTGATCGCAATCTAATTATAAAAAAATTAATTAAGTCGGATAAATAATAATCATTAAAATTAACCATTTTATACTTTTTGATTCTTTGAATAATTAATTTATGATTTGAACCGCTTTGATTAAAAATTTAAAAACTTTTCTTTGTGTAGTTCTATTCATTTTTAAAACATAATTTTCATTATTTTAATTAACATGAAAAAAACTTTATTATATTAAAAAGTTAAAAATAAAATCTTAATAAATTTTAGAAGAATTATTTTGACAAAGTTCGTAAAATTGAATCAAAATAATTATTAAAACTAGTCATTTTTCACTTTTTGATTCTTCAAATAATTAATTTCTAACTTGAAACTCTTTAATGTAAACAAATAAAAATAAGAATTTGTAAAAGATACAAACTATTATTCTAAATTATGAAAGATACAAACTATTATTTTAAACTATTAAAAACATTTTGTAATTTTATAATGATTAACAAAAAATGAATTAAAAAGACTTTAAAAATGCTAGTGTGATGAATCTCATGTCGTACTGGCCAAAAAACAGTACAAAATGGGATGTTTTGGTATCGAGTCCAAATATCAACTTGTATCGGCCTTTTGACCTGGTACTAGTTGGTACTGTCGGTATTTAGAATACCAACTATATACCAACTAGTACCGAAAATTTAAAAAAAATCAGGGACATTTATGCAAAAAATGAAAAAATTGTAAAAACCCACCCCACCCTACCCGACTCTGCTACCTTCATCTTCGTCTCTTTATTTTTTCTCTTAGGCTCCCACTCTCTCTTCTTCTTTTTCGTCATCATCATCTCTTTTTATTATTAATAATATAATATTTAAATTCATATAGTAAATGATAGTTATATTTTTTCTACAAAGAATACTTTAAAGTATGTTAAAATGAAAATTATGAGGCCTCAAATTTTTGTACTTCTTTTTAAAATTGTTAATATAAATATAACTATATTTTATTATTAATAACAATTACATATTAAGATAAACATTTTTTGTTATTGAAAATTAAATATTAAGATAGAAAATATATTTTATTATTGATAATAATTATTCTTTTTATTTGATATTTTGATGTAATTATTATTTATTATATCATAAAATTGTGATATTTTAAATACTTTGTATTATTCTTAATTTTATGTTTTTATGATGATAAAATAATCTTTTTCATATTAATTGTGATTATTATTTATATGTGGAATATGTTAAAATAATATTGAGAAAAATAAATAAATTGTTTTTATTTTAAATTTCTATTATTATGATTTTTTGAGACAAGGTTGGTTTAAATTATATAGTATAATATTGAAGGATTATTTTGCAATTTTTAAAAAAATTTAGGCACTATTTTATAAAATTAAAAATTGCCCAAAACAATACCTGATATTGACCGGTATCGGTATAGTATTGTACCAAAATCTAATCCAATACCAAGTCCGATATGGTAACATTGCATGTTATTGAAATTTTATGCACCATTATATAAAAATAGCATACCCTATCCTCTCCTAAAATACTATATAAATAGTTCAATTTCTTCCATTTCTATATTTAGGAAGTGATAATATATCTATTCGTAAGAATAATTTATGTGTCTTGACAATTTTTGGAAATATTTACCAAAATTAACTAAAATCCCCTTAGCTTTAGCAAGTTGAGGTAGGTATGGCAGTTCCATCTAGATCTAATTCCATCCAATATGAAATAATTCCATCCAATATGAAATTAATAGATCAAACCCAATTTAATTAAGTTTTAGGTTGAACTTAGGCCTAGGAGTCGACCGGAGGTTAAACCTGAAAGGCCTAAATGGTCTACCTTCTCGCTTAAAATGATGTTATTTTTTATAAACTCCTTAAAGCAATATCATTTTGATATTAATTTTACAAAATACTAGCAGATAGACACTACGCAAATGCATAGTGGTAATTTGGAGATGTATAATGCCCAATTATTTTTTAAATTAAAGAGTATGTATTTATAGGTTTTGTTATGAATGGTTATTGTTAAAGTTAAAATTCTGAGGGGAAAATTAGAAGTGTATGATTCTGGACAAAATTTTGAAAGCAAAAAGAGGAAAAAAAGAGTTGAATATTTAAATTGGATTAATAAAAGTAGAAAGAAAAATTAATAATCTAAAAGGATAAGTAAAATTCGGAAATGTAGATGCTGAATTAATTTTAGGAATTAACAGCTCCAGTTTTACTTTAACTTGCATGTTATTAATTATTCACTTTATGTGCATGTTAAGTTACAACCGTGCATGTTATTATTAATTATTAATATTAATTGATTAAGTATTATATAATAAGTGAGAATGAGATGGTTGTTATGGGTATGGTATCTACTGGTTTGTTCAAATGAACTGAACCATTGATACTAAGTATTAGTCGATTCAAAGAATAGGAATTGAGTTCAACTTTGCTTTGCTTAGGATGCTTTTTTTTTCTAACAAATTTCTATCTAGATGATGAAGCGAACTCATTTTATCCTTGTATTAAACACAAGATTAGAAACGGAGGTAGAACTTGGCACGTTGTCTTTGTTTCGATCATTTGGTCTATTTCTATTTCCTCGTGCGTATTTGTCTCTTGTATATGTATTAGAGGATATAGTCTCAACAAATTAAAGACTTACGATCACGAATAAGTACAGTGGTGGTGACTTGTGGATCTAAAACAAAATTTGTTCTCCTGAGTAGGTTATAAAATATTCCTTAATTATCATATAAACATGGTAGTAAACTTGGTAGATGTCAACTACTTTAGATTTAACCAAGAGGAAACAGCCAGGAGGTTGGGTTAGCAAATTGAAGACTATTGAAATTGGAAGCACAAATATATTTAGTATATATTTATGCTTTCTCCTATTAATTATCTCAGATTTTTTTTATGGAGTTTTAGCTTTTCGTTCCGTGCAACAAGTATAGATATAGGCTTTTCTTCTTTTTGCTTTATTTTTGTTTGATTTAAGCCTTAGATGCATATTTTTTATCTCCAAACCTTTAATTGAATCACAATTCAGTTCTAAACAATCTCAAAACATTTAGTTTAAATCAATATTTAATTATATATTTAGATTTGGTAGCAACATACACCTTTAAAGCAATTTATGATTTTAGTTATAAAAAACCATTATTATTACTCAAATGTTAAAAAGGAAAAGGATTAAATTTCAAAGTAAAAGTTTGAGCACTAAACCATTATCGATTTTTATTATCCATAAGTCTAGATCTTTGTTCTAACTCCTTTTAACATTTTAGAGACCACACCATATTATCAAAAAGTTGGTAAAGAGAGGAACTGAAATGGTATACCTTTTTTGTATATTATCATATGATAAAACATGATCTTTATGAACATACATATTTATAATTTCATCAACTTCTTTCCTAGATAAATCATTTATATCTCGAATCTGGAAAACCATAAATTAAAAAAATTCACTTTCGATCGATTACAGGAATAAAAAGTCAAAAAGAAGGCTAAATGTAATTATATTAATTTTTTCCCACCTTGTTTAGTAGTAAGGATTTCTCCTATGTGGCTCTCTCAAGAGAAGTTGTGACAGTGATAAGAAGGGAAGCAATTGAACTCAAAGTGGGTGTACGACAACAGGAGAATGGTAATTATTTGAATTCTAAAGAAACTTGTCACACAATGTGTCAATCATACAAGTCTTTATTCTTTCTTAGGGTCAAAAACATTGGTTTATAGAGGGACATAAAGGATCACCCCCTCAAGGTGTATATATACCCGAAGTCTCATAGATTTCCTTGTGACTAGAAAATAGAGATAGGAACTCAGACTGAAGTATAGCCTAGATGTGTAGAGTTCTGACTTCCTTTTACCCTGACCATTTGCATAAAAGAAAAATTAGTATCAGATACAATCATGAAATTATCTCATTCCTTGTGATGGAGATATCTTCACATGAAACATGAGCATACTTTAGAAGACTATACTGGTCCCAAAAAAAAGAGTATCATATGACTTATAAGCAAAAAGAGCACACATCATACTAAAGAGCCCTTGAACAAAACCAAACTCGTTATTCTCTTCATAAGGCCATACCTACAAAAACATAATAAAGAACGATTTTAAACCAACTAAGAAGCACAAAAAGAGCTATTGAAAGAACACTCTTGTAACTTGTACCAACACGCATATTATAGACTCCATAAATGTTTTGGATCCTAACCATCTCTTAAAATTTTGTTAAGACTTTCTCTATTTATAGCTCATTTTCCTACTTCTCCATTAAATGATAATATGAAAGTTTCTATTTTTTAAATGATAAAAATTGATATGATATGGTATAATAAAATAGGGTTTCTCTTTCTATCTCATCCTACTATATAGGTTTTGAAATTTATCAAAATTTTAGCAAGTACACGAGGGATGAAACCACATTAACATAATTAGTATTAATTAGTATGCTTAGAACTATATTTCATGTTAAATGGATACAATTTAACTTATAGAACAAGCCGTAGGTAAAAGATGTAATTCAAATCGACACTTAGGGTTGGCATAGTAACTTAAAAGCAAAACTAAAAAGCATAAAAAATGCACTACTAACCTTCAGCAACTAAGTTAGCCACCATTCTTAGTACATGGATTCTGACATTGGCATCTTTTGACTCAAGTAGTTGCAAAACCTTTGTAGTCTAACTGTCAAACAATTGTTTGAAGGAACATCCAATCAAGTATATGTACATCTTGGAGTAAGCCAGCATCAAATATCATATACATTACAAGTTTTTTCCGTGGCACATTTCCAAGTGTATGCATGTGGGTGTATGCATGAGAACAGTCCATTTGATGGTCGATATTCTCAATATATATGCACATCCCACAGATAGAGGAGAGCATTTAGAAAAAAAAATCCTTAACGTACACCTAATTAAATCTTTTCAATCAAACAAAAGAAATTACTAAAGTATAGAATTCATAGGCAACAGATGAAGATTCTCAACACATTCTTAAAGACCAATTAAATTTCAAATTAAAAAAAGAATAGCAAATAAAAAACAATACAAAACAATATTCAACTTTATACGTAACAATACAACATGTAAAGGTAATAGATTATATGTATAACCAGAACTTCGTTTCTCAAGCACGTACCTCTCTGTACGATCGCTAAATAAATTAAATTTGAGTTCATGATATTAGGCTTAACCTAAGGCTTGTTAACTTCAATTTATACATCTTTAATTTTCCAAATTGGAATTAACGTAAGGCTTTTTAGTTTCAATTATACGAATAATGAGTTAACAAGATGGAATGAATAAATCAGATTAACAATAAAGTCTTGATTAAATATGCATGATGATCAACTCCTATGACATAAGGAAATAAATTCCACAAGTAATTTCGGTGGCAACTGCAATCGTATCATCTACAGTTAATCAACAGAAAATTAGTGTAGAACATTCAACACAATTTAACATCATTAATCATTATAAAAAAGTCAATGAATAAGTGAAGATTGTTGCTTCCAACTTGTTCTTCATAGAGGAATATCGAAACTTCTTAAATCTAAATCACTGAATTGAATCATTTTCGTTTCTTAAATCTATTAATGATATAAAGGCTAAAATATGCAATTAAATGAAAGAAATCTAAGCATGGTGTTGTATAAAATGAAATCAAGAAATCACAATTGAAAAAATATATATCTTATATTAATCTAAGTAGAAAAGATGTCAAAAAACTGTTAACAAATGAGTAATTATGATAAGGTATCTAACTTTAAAATTACAAACCTTGTCCATAACCTTATATTTGTTTGTATGTGTTAATAGTAAAAAAAATTATAACCAATTTAAATATGGAAAAATATGGCTCTTTAATTCTATTAAATCTTTATCCTCATCTTAATAAAAAAAATATTTACAACCAATATAAAAATCGTCCAATTGCCAACAATATAATTGCATAATATTATATATTTAATTAATAATAAAATCATATTATGATTAAACCTAGAACTTGACCTTATAAAAACTCCAAATTTAATGAATTTGAAAATAAAAACAAGAAACTAAAATCACAATAAAACCAAACTCTTTAGTTTTTTGTGCTAACCCATGATCAATTTTTATTTCCAAAATTTGATTTATATTTTTCAAACAAAAATATATTTAATTATAAATACCAATAAAGTTACTTGTTTATTATTTTAATAATTAAATATTAAATAAGTTTATAGATAAATTAATTTATTAATTAAGTGAGTAAATAATTGTCAAATATGAAAATTTTTCTTTACAAAATAATTTTAGTTGTTTATGAAAAAATTTCTTGAAAAAATAATTTAATTTTCAGTTTTATATTTAAGATTAAAATTATTGAAATCACAAATCTTAATAAATCATATTATGGTAAAAACAAAACCAAAGTTTTTGGTATTGAATTTGAAAATGAAAACAAGAAATAAAAAATTGCAATAAAACCAAATAAGAATTTTGCAATATTTTAAAAATGTTTATAACCAATATAAAAATGATCAAATTGACAAGGTATAATGCAACAGGAAAAAGGTAGAGCAAAAATTTAATATGATTAGGCAAAACACAAATTAAAAGAAAATACTCACACATAAATACAGACTCCTACTGGTATTAAAATATGACAGCTTATTATCTTCAACTGAACCAGCAAAAAAATGATCATGATGAGGAAAAAGATGTAATTAAAGGAGAAAAGTAGCCAACGAAATTACGTAGACAGTAATGTCAGAAAAATGCATCTTTAAGTAATTTAACATGAGCAAAGACCCGCTCCTCATAAATAGTAAAATTTAATAATATAATAATTAATAATTCATGATTCGTGAAGAGTTGTATATATATATACTTAATATTAGTATATAGTACTTAATAATAATATAATAATAATTAATTAATTAATTAATATATTTAATATTAGTATATCGTACTTAATAATAATATTATAATAATTAATATGCAATTCACAGTTGTGACTAAGAATGTTATAATTATAACTTTTACCACCACAAAACCTCATACATATTTGAAACATATGCCCAAATGAGATAAGAAGAAAAATGAAAGTACTTACAATCGTAGCTGGCATCCTTTAAAGAGTTTGTAACCTCTGGATCTACAAGTTGAGAAAAAGTAGAAAAGTTAATCCATACACAAGCTTTTGTGACAGTAAATTTAAGATCCAAAAAATCCAATAAAGAAAGCATTTGAAGAAACTGTTTGAAGAGCAGTATGCAGAAAAAGATGACCAAATAAGCTTCCGCCAATACCAACTGATACCACTTTAGTCAATAGTTTTCCTGTAGCTCCAACCTAGCAGCATTTGGTTGTTACCACAAAATAGGAGATTCATGCATGAAAACAAAATTCAAAATTGTAATTACCTAAGAACCATTCCGGACCCTCTTCGAGAATTCTTTGATCTTGTCCAAAACATTCCAAACCTCTAGCACAACATTCTTCCTATGCATCCCTTGGAGCACGCAAAGCTATATACAACACAGTCCTATTATCGATGCTGCTTATCTGGAAGTGAAATTCAAGCATAATGCGATTAGTCATATCTTCGCAAAAGGAAGTTATCATAATCTTTTAAGAAATAAAAAGAAAAATATCTTATGCCAATGATTTCCACAGTATGCAAATGAAATGGATTAAAAACCAAAGAAGAAGAAGGGAATAGTGACTTACACAATCTCCATTAAACATGAGGTCAATCTTTTCCTTGAGATGAGCTGCCTACAATGAGTAAACAAGGATATTCCATATATAATCGGTAATTTTATCAAGTAAAGGCGACATAAGAGATGCCGGACAAACCCAACTTCACCTTTGCCAAGTTATAGAGTTTATTCATTGTGTTAAGAATAGCACGTTGTCTAAATAAACTCAGAGGAAAATAAAAAAAAAACACGCCAATTGTACCCAAACTGATTACCGAGAACCATCCTTTGAAATTCATCTTGCTCCTATTGAAACTTTTCAATTTGAGCCTTAAAAGCAGCAATAGCTTTGGCTTCCTAATCACACAACAACATTTAGTGAATATGAACAAACCAATCAAGCATTCTAGTTAACAGAATCTCACATAGCAAAACCCCAAGTTACTCACTGTTGGGGTAATTGTTGTTATCTTAACCTTTACTTCCAATATTGATATATCAGATAGTAGTCTGAAAAAGAAAAATAAACATATTGTCATCCAAGACAAGTGAATTTCTGATGCTAAAGGAAAAATGATAAATACTTTCTTTAGTCAAAAAAATTAAAACAGAAAACTATCCATATGAGTTACTAGTAGGACCAAAAGAACTACATTGCATATATAAAAAAGAACAACTAAATGCAACTAAAATTTAAAGGCTAGACACTTCTGCCTCTGTTCTTTAGCAGACTCCCTAAATTTGATGACCCGTTGCCTTTATTGAAGGAAAGAGTAAATGCAGTTGCAGGTGCGCGCAATGGGGACCTAACCCACGAAGAATTCGTAACCCAACAAAGCAAAACTAATCCCTTCAAATGAAGAACTACCAAAAAGAGAGACCAATATTTATAGGAAGAGTTTCATCGTAAAATATTTGTGTGTAGAAGCCTTACTTACCATTTACTAAGAACAATCATCCGTTTCATCCAATAGCTCTGATTCTTTACGCTATTATTATGGTCACAGCTGTGAGTTGTTAGTCATAGCCCCTGACTTCGATGCACGATTGTGACTTAACAAGTTACAACCGTGATTAATAATAATAATAATAATAATAATAATAATAATAATAATAATAATATCCACATAAGAAGTGTCATAGGTGTGACACTTAAGTCACAACTGTGGCACATATATTTTTTATTTAAATTTTTTTATTGAATAGAATTAAAATATAATTAATTAATTAAATTAAATTAAATATATTTAACACATAAATAAAATATAATTAATTAATTAATTAACTAAATAATAAGTAATTGATTAATCAATTAAAATATAATTAATTAATTAATTAAAATCTACCTTCACGCCTGTACACATATATTTTCATTTTTAAAATTAAATATTATTAAAATATAATTAATTATATTATAATTAAATGATTAATAAAAATATAATTAATTATGATATAATTAATCAATTAAATTAATTGATTAATTAATTACTAGTGACATAAATTTTTAATTAAATATAATTAAAATATTATTAAATAATTAATTAAAATGTCATTAATGAATTAATTCATTAATATTTTGGACTTCACTTACTTAACATCTACTAAGGACAACCGTCCGTTTCATCCAACGGCTCTGATTCTTTACGCTATTACTTTAGTCACAGTTGTGACTTGTTAGTCATAACCCGTGATTTTGATGCAAAGTTGTGACTTAACAAATCACAGCCATGATTAATAATAATAATAAGAATAATACCCACATGAGAGGTGTCACAGGTATGACTTAAGTCACACCTGTGACACATATATTTTTATTAATTTTGTATTAAATAAAATTAAAATATAATTAATGAATTAATTAAAATATAATTAATGAATTAATTAAAATATAATTAATTGATTGATTAATTAATTAAAATATATTTAACACATATATAAAATATAATTAATTAATTAACTAAACGATAAGTAATTGATTAATCATTTAAAATTTAATTAATTAATTAAAATCTAATTAATTCCTTGTGACATATATATTTTCTTTTTAATTTTTTAAATTAAATATCATTAAAATATTTACAACTATTAAGTATTATTAAGGCCAGGCTTGTCACTTAAATAGTGTGACTACCATTATTTATTTATTTTTGACGTTCTCTTCCTACTTCTCTGTCAATAAATAAAATTATTTATTGATATCAGTTTCTCTATCGTCTCTTGACCCCTTTAGAATGTCCTTAGTAACTATTACATCTTCCTCTTTAAAGCTTTTTCGTTTCTCTTCTCTACCAAACCTCGTCTTACCCTCAGATCGGAACTGTTTTTGAAATAATTGATGATTATTTGAGTTGGATTGTATGATAATCGTTCCTCATAATGAAACCTCTGTGATTTTGTCGCCATTGACCTTTGTTTCTTACTAACTTCCAGATTTAATCGTATATATTTTCGTAACCTCTGTGATTTTGTTGCCTGGACCTCTGCTTCTTCCTAACTTCAAGATTTAATCGTATATATTTTGGTTCTTTGTGTTTTGTTTGTTGTTGGTAGTATTAGTTTTTAGCTTTTGTGGTTGGTGATTTTGGGTGATTAATGTGGCAATGTAGTTTACTTTTCAATGGTGTTAAGAGTTCTAACTACTATAATTTCTTTTGTTCAATGTTTAGGTAGATATACAAGTAGCAGTAGTCAGTGTTCAAGACAGATGTTATGCTCACTTGGAAATGAAAAAATGTTAGTAATGGCTAGGCTTTTGGCTGAAGGAAGCTCATCACACACTCTTGTCAGTAAAGAAAAAGATGGTAAGTTTTCAATGCATCTACAGAGATATTTTAAGACATTGATACAGTTAGCACCGAAGGATTTATCATATTTCTATTTTATGTGTACTTTTGTCAATTTGAAAATTTTGAATCCAGTATAAATTAGGATTATGAGAGTCACAGAACATTATGTTTTGTCCCTTGAAGAAAAGTTGCATGGTGACATTCATAATTTATTCTTAAATAGGTGTTTAAAGGAGACGAACAAAAGGGAAATATAAATTTTTTTATAAGTGAGATCATTATATCAATGTGTTGTACAACCAACTTTGAATTCAATTGCTTCCTTTTTTAGCTATGTCACAACTTCTTTTGAGAGAGGAGAAATCCTTACTACTAAACAAGGTTGGATAACATTAATGTAATTATATATAGCCTTCTTTCTGCCTTTTTATTCCTGTAATTGATCGAAAATGATTTTTTTTAATTTATGATTATGCATAATTGAGATATAAATGAGTTCAAAAAGTGGATGAAATTATAAATATGTATGTTTATCGTGTTTTATCATATGATGACATACAAAAAAGGTATTATTATTTCAGTTCCTCTCTTGACCAACTTTTTGATAATATGGTGTGGTCTCTAAAGTGTTCGAGGAGTTGGAACAATAATTCGAATTATTGATAATAAAAACCAAAAATGATTTAGTGCTTTTTCTAAATCTTTTACTTTGAAATTTAATCCTTTTCTCTTTTTATATTTTAGTAATGGCAAAAAAAAATTATAATTAAAACATGAATTACTTTAAAGGTGTTCAGTGCTACCAATTTTAAATACATAATTAAAAATTGATTCAAATTAAATTATTTGAAATTGTTTTGTACTTAATTGTAATTTAGTTAAAGGTTTGAAGATAAAAATATGCATCTAAAACTTAAAGTTAACATAGATAAATCAAAAAGAAGATTCTATACTGTAATTATTTGTGATCATAAATCTTTAATTTGCTCAGACTATCTTCTCTAATGCATATACAAGAGACAAATAGACTTGAAGAAATACAAATAAAGGAGAGAAATGAAACAAAGACAATGTGTCAAGTTTTGTATTTATTTCCAATCTTGTGTTTAATACAAACCACGTAGGTTTATCTTATCCATCATTTGGATAAGATTACAAGTTAACTCCTTATTACAAGAAATTTGTTTAAAAAAAGCTTAAACAAAGTTAAGATTAACTAAGTCAAACTCTATATGTTGCTGTTGAAATATGTTAATTGATATAACAATCAAAGACAAATTAAAAAAAAAAGAACAAATTTTAAATGCCTCATGGGACGGGTGTGACACATACAACATTCTGGTCAATATTTTAATTCTTTCCTTCATTCCATTGGTTCTTAAACAACATTAACCTGCTAATCTTGTAAAAACAATAAATTTCCAAATAAATACGCTGCTTCACGTCAGAAAACATAATCTTCCAACAAATATGTTGTCGATTTCAATAGACAATCTTTCAACAGATACGTCGTCGATTTAAAGATGCAATCTTATAAATGAAATTTATTATGTTATTGCCAATGAAATCTAAAAATAATTAATTTTGCTTTTAACAAACATTTAATGTGTTATCATTTTTTTCTATTTTAAGACATGCGTCCGTTATTGTTTCAATTTTGTTTCTCAACAATTACATTCACGAAATTTTCGACCATATTTATTTTCTATGTTTCCCTTCATATTTTTCTGCTTGTTCAAAATGAGGAACAAAGAAACGTTATATCAGCTTAAAGATCTTCCCTAATCGACTCAGAAAAATAAAGCTGTGTTGCAGTGTCTAACCAAGCAAACTCCTCTATCGTAGAAGCAGGTAAGATCTTTCTCTTTTTCTACTGTTTCGTTTTCTTGTAGATTATATCAATAGTACACAAAATAGCTACTGACATTAACATTATTTTCTTCATAATCACATAAGAAATTTTATAACAACGTTTGTATTGAACGGATCCTGAAAGCCAACGATAACAACGTTAACTTGGCTGCAAAAAATTTAAACGCTTGCTTTTCTTGGACAGAAAGCATAGTTATCGGTAATGTAATAGTAATTCTTATTATAATATTATGAATGCAATCAAAATTTCTTACACTTTTGTGCTGCTTCTTAGTCTTATTTTTTAAAAAAAATCAATCCTTTTTCTATTTCTTTTATTCCATTATAAACAAATGTTTTATTTTTCAAAATAAAGAACAACAAATATTGGTTAACAATCTATCAGATATTTTTTTTACTTTCTGTTATTGGTTTTTTAAAATGTAGAGAACTTGATAGCAGATGAATTTTCTATTGAACTTGCAGAAGAGCTCACTTATGTAGCAGTTCACAATGAAGCTTCCAGACTTGTTTTTGTAAATTTTTTAACTCCAGCAATTATCTTTTATTCAATTATTCATTTTTTAAAACCGACGGAAATTATCAACAATATTGTTTACATATATCTTTTCTAAATTTCAATTTGGCATTTGATACGTCTAAACTCGTTCTAAAGCTTTATTATTCCTTTATTACTGTTGGTTAAAGATTTTTCACCTTAAACAAGATTACCGGAAGTTCTGTTCACGAAAACTGTAAGTGACCATGTATAATTTTTTATTGTACGTCTATTTTAATTTTTATCCTTCTTAATTGATTATTAATCATATCAAAATTCTATCTTTTGCTTCGATTTCTGTAGGTTCACACGCTTTATTGTGCATACTTTGGAAGTTGTCATATCAACCATGTGAGAAAAACTATGAACAGTTTATACTTCTTTTTTTATGTAAGTACGTTGATTTCTTCAAAAACTTCGTTGATAACCCATAAAACTATAGCCAGTATTTTATCAAAGAAATGCTATGGTGTCTTTTCTACATTGTGAATTGATAGTTTTTCATTAAAAACCTTTTAATTAGATTTAGATCAGTGGCTTCATTTAACCTTATCATATGTTCTCTTATAATTCGTTCTTTTTATCTTGTTAGGCTTTTTCAAGTCTGCTTTAACTTTGATAAATGTACTTTTATCAACATTGAAAATTGTTACCGGCTATTACCTGTCTAGACTTTACAGAGCTTTTGTAATCGACCCACCATCTTTTTTTTCTTATTTATGGAAGGTAATATTGTTATTTATATCCCTATTATTTATATTTATATGCCTAATTCTTGTTTATTTTATCTCGCTTTTAACATCTTTATGAAAAATACTCAATTTTTAGACTTTTTTAACATACATGAGCCTATTTCTACTGGCCCACTTATGTTACCCTTTTTACCTTCTTGTTAATGTTCTAACTTGCCATCTCCTATTAACTTATAATTCAAAGCTTGATTGTTATTATAGGGTGTCTAACCATTTGTTGAATTTTCAACAATCATCACGGTTGTATGTTCACTAGATTTTGAAGAATCATTAGAATTCTATAATTTACGTAATTATCCGTAAGTCTCTTCCCTTCGATTTGACCCTTCTTCCATAAAACCAACAGCTAAAGATGGCTCGTGCTCATCAAGGTTTTCATTTACTATGTCGCAACATTCTAACTCAGCCAAACTATGGTATCTTACGTTAGCCCCCCCAGCTTCTTCAAAAATTGGGTTAACTAGTAAGTCTCCTTTGAGCTTAGCACATACTAACCGGTTCAATGCAAGATCTATCTCCTTGTGTCATCCATTGGTAGAACATGCCATTGAAACATCAACACTTATGCAAGAACCACCAACAAAACTTTATTCCCATTGACTCCCATCTCATAGTGCGTTACCAGGACTGAGTCAATTAAAATTGCTAAACCACAGACCCCACAACCCTCTTTCTTTCGATCACCCGCCATATTTTTTTTCCAAAAAGACCTATAAATCTGAAAACTCTAACGAGTCTTTCTTACCGATCCTAAAATTCTACAGAAGCCCCTATGACGAGATCATTTACAGGTCAAATATGTGACCACCACTTGATGGTCATGTGTCTATCATACCACCTCATCTCAAGCGACGTCACATGTCCGTATCACATCGATTTTAGACTAAGAGTTAAGTTGAGCACAATGCAAAATCTTGTTCGTATCATATATGATGAAATCCTTTTATCTACTAGAAGACAACGTACTTATTATTTACCTATTTTTACATTAAAAATGACAATTTTTAAGTTTTGCATTATAGAAAAAATTTATATTAAAAAAATATAAAGAAGACCAATAGCGTGTGATGCTTAGCTTAGTTAGAAGAAGACTTTTTAATGCAACAAAAAATTAATATATCTTATTTTATATTAAAAATTCACATTTTTCATATTAATATCTAATTATGACGTAATTTTTTAATATGTATAATTTAAGATTTATTATAAGTCTTATTTGAAAATAAATACTTAAATTAGACAAATTAACATTTTAGAAGCCGTCAACTTAACATGTTAGAAGCGTCTCAGAGTCTGTGTTATGTGTTAAAAATTATTATTTTTAAAATTATTATGAATTGATTAACGTTTATTTTGACCTTTAATACATATTACATAATTTTTAATTATCTATAAATTATAATTTATTGTAAGTATATTTGCAAAGAATTACTATCTACCTTATCGTTCACCATTGTGACATAGCTTTTGAAATTACTATATAATTTTAATTTATTTATAATGTATAAATTATATTTTAAGCATATTGTGCAAAATTAGTCATGTAAACAAATTATTTGGGTCCTTTACTATATATTAAAAATTTGTTGTTCTTTTTTAATATATAATTATTAACTATTTATAATGTATAATTTATCATTTATTATACTATATTTCAAAAAATTAATTGAGTCACCATTCTCAAACTCACGATTCACGTCGTGTCATGGTTGTGAATTCTTAAGTCACAACTGTGATTTATTTTAATTTTAACTGAAATTATTATTATCTTCGATCATCCATGTATCACGCAACCTTGACTTATTTTTATTTTAACTGAAATTATTAGTACCTTCCATCATCTGTACCATTGGCATTAAAGCACAATTTCACTTATATTTTTTGAAGGTTGTCAATTAACTCACCTAAAGTTAATTTAAAATGAAATGACTAATCATCTCTCCACTTTAGGTATTTAAAATTGGCAATAGTCTAACTCTCATTCATGTCACTTTAAACTTTATTTAATAATACGATCAGACTGGTTGCTCTGAATTAAAAAAAATACGATGGCATCAAACATTTTTTAACCTTATATTAGATTTTGTATCTACCTATAACTGCTTCCCTCCAAAAATTAATAGTAATGGCTTCTAATTAATAAACCTAATCATCACCAACTAAAACTTTATATTTTCATTATCCTCACATGTTCATGCAAAGAGAGAAATAGTAAATGTTCCAACGAGATCCATAAGCAACTAGATTTTGATTATTAACTGCAAAATTTGTTATATTACACTAGACTTGATTGATGTTAAATTTGGAATCAATTTCAAAATTAATTATAAAATATTTTAGGATACGCTTCAATTTAGAGCCTCATGCATTTTAACTCATTATTTATTATATGTGACAATTTGATAGACATAAAAGTGATAATAATTTTTGTCGGTGGTTGAGAAATAAATTTTTTAAATAAAATTTTTAAATGAAAATCTTACTTTCAACTGTAAATTTAGTCCCACCGTATTTTTCATCACTTTCTCACCTTATTATAGATAATGTACCCTGTTATAAATAATCTTCTAGCCCCCAACCATAGATTAGATTTAATTAAAGGATGGGACAAGAACATTATTTGTTTTCTGAACATTTATCAATCAAACACGTCTGTATCCTTTATTCTCAAACCATACAAATATTTCCTTCTCAGAACACGTTCCTCCATCTCTAAACTATAAAAAGCCATATATTCAAGGCATCACATCTTTTCTATTTCAGTAAACAAGAGTTGACCACTATCTGTAAGTTCTTTGTTACCCTTCATCATATGTTGTTCGGTTTATTAAGGGGCTGTTTGGTTTTGTTTTTTTCATGCCGTTTTCGTTGCCGTTTAAAAAAAAAGAAACAGCCGGTTAAAACTTGTTTGGTCGAGGATTTTGTGATTTTTCATTTTTAAAAATAAGAAAACCGCAGCGAATTTACGAAAACCTAAAAATAACATTTCTGTGTGTTTTTAAAACAAGTTTTTTGTTTTAGTGTATTTTTAAAACAAGTTTTCATATTTCACGTTTCCTGCACCGCCGACTCTGCATCTTCAGCCTCTTCCATTGTTAAAAAGTCTTGCATATAGAAATCAACTTCATTGTCTTCTGCGTCTTCTGTTTATCTTTTGCAGCTCATCACATCACGCAATTTCCAGGTTTGTTTTCGTATGTGGTTATTTGTATTCTAACCCATTGCTCGACTGTTATTTGCGTTGTTTTCATATGTGGTTATTTGTGGAGAAAGTAGCTCGGTCTAGTGATGATCTGCTACTGCCACTCACCCTCTCCCCATTCACAACTCTACTCCCTCTATCCTCATCAAAATCCTTGCTTCCACTACCAAATCTCCTCCTACACATCTCTCTCTCCGACCTAAAACCTTTCGGAAATTCCCTCCTTGACACTGCACTAAAACTCTCGGACCAAAAAGCACAGGATTCATTGACTATGACCTTTAACAACCTGGTAAAGAGATTAAGCAATGGAAGCAGCATCAGGAAAAGGAACCCTAGGATTTATCATCCTCAAATTCTCTACTCGTTTTCTAGAGAAGTACCTCAGTACTGTACCTTTTACATGTATTAACCCAAGCTTGCTGTTGCTAGCAACCCAGTCTGATTCACTCTCCCAGCATTGGATTCCTCTTTAAAATAAACAAATGGCCATGCATTAAATGCTTAAATGCATTTACGTGCCTTTCATGCAAGTTTTCACGTGTATGGCATTTTTTATTGAATGAAAAGCACTGGATTTGTTTATCTAGATTCATCTTTAAAATAAACAAATAGTCATGCATTAAATATAACTGTTGAAGCATTAAATGCATTTACCCTTTCATGCAAGTCTTTAGGCATGTATGGCATTTTTATTGAATGAAAATCACTGGATTCGTTTATGTAGATTCATCTTTAAAATAAACAAATGGTCATGCATTAAATGTAACTGTTTAATGCTTCAATAGTTACTTTCATACAAGTCTTCATGTGTATGATGTTTTTTTATTGAAACATTCATTGTCTTCAAGTGTATTCATGTTTTAAATGCAACTGTTAGAAACATTCATGCAATTCTTCACATGTATTCCTATTTTTACACCTCACATGACTTTATTGTCTTGATGTAATGTGTAAAGAACCGATGTTTTTTTTAAACATGGAATACAATACATTGTCACATGTTTATTTTAATATATATTTAGCATTTAATACTTTGTAAATATTATTGTGAT
The DNA here is from genome assembly GCA_027563865.1 of Erythroxylum pelleterianum. Classification (NCBI taxonomy): domain Eukaryota; kingdom Viridiplantae; phylum Streptophyta; class Magnoliopsida; order Malpighiales; family Erythroxylaceae; genus Erythroxylum; species Erythroxylum pelleterianum. Next base: position 15,238,606 of record JAOQMR010000009.1, on the reverse strand, counting down.
TGATGTCGATTATATGTTATTACATTTAGTTATGGAAAGCTTGAACAATATGAATGCTGACAATGATTGTATAGAAGTAAATGAAAAAGATGGGGTATGGAATGATACGATAAAGATGTATTTAATCTCCTTGATGGTTAAAGAAGTGAAGAAGGGAAATCGAACAACTACTACCTTTTCGAAATCTGGTTGGAAGAATATTAAAGCAGGGCTTCAA
>JAOQMR010000009.1:15184005-15199631 GCA_027563865.1 Erythroxylum pelleterianum | reverse complement strand
TCATCTTAACCAACCATCATAATTATAATGATTATATCTATTCTCATTCCTCACTATATTCATTCCTATTCCTATTCCCATTACCCTCCCCCAACCAAGCGCCCCCTTAATAATTGATCAAACCAACAGAAGAACATCAAGATGGAACTGAACAGTAAAGGAATCCAATGTGGTCTTTCGCGTATGTGTTAACGTTGTTTGACACAACGCCTGCAATCACGCCAAAGGCGGCCTCAAAAGGGGTTATTGGAAGTTTCAAAGCTTTGATTTGAGACACGCCCCAACGGTCTTTCGAATTTGCCTTTTTACAGCAACTGAAGTACGTGTCTTTCCTACTTGCCTGGATGCATGGTCTTGTAGCACAGGTCCGATGCTCTGAAATGATTTAAAGAAAACAATTCTAATCACTTTGAAATGTTAGCGATCGCAACAACATAATCAAGCAAGACTAGAGGTTCCAAGCCTCTGGGTAGTCAAATGCATGTTATAAATAAAATACCTTTTTAATGAATTTTTATAAGATATAATGTTATTTATTTCTACTATAATAATAATAATAGAAGTCCTACTTAGATGCAAGATTTAAAAATATCTAATAATATACATCTTTATTCTTATTTAATAAAGAGATTGTTTATGAACGACCCACATTCATAATAACAACTACAGTAGGAGTAATTTAGTTTAGTGACCTTCCTCCCTCACCACTACCCCCATTCTCACTCACCACTACCTAATAATAGGAGTGAAGATCTTCTGTCCAATATTACTCTATCTTATAGAATTTCAGTCATTTATTTTACGGTGCTCATGCAGGTTCCACATAAATAAATGACAGAGATTTATTGGATACAATAAAACATTATAATATTATACAAAGGATCTGAACTCTAATAACAGAGAGTAGGGTATTGATTTAAAATATGGTCAATGGCATTTTGGTAAATAAAGAAATATCTGAAGCGGAAAAAGTTCTGACCAAAATTTAAAACGGGTGGCCGTTTGAACTCCAGGTCGGAAGAGAGCTTCAATTAAAACTTGAAAAAATCTTTCTCGTCAATGCCAGCCATATACACAGACAACTTCACAGTACCATAAATCTCTTTCAGCTAACCTCTCCACCACCCTCGTTACCACACAAAAACCTGAGAGTATTGTGAAACAAAAATCTGTGCTTTGAAGAGGGAGAAGTCAACAAAAGGGTCAACAAATGACTGGTCTTGTAATGGTGACAAAGGGAGGTGGCTGCGGAGGCGGCGGTAAAGGGTTCAAGGTGGCGAAGGAGAGTGAGGAGGAACAGACCCAAATATCCATGGTAACGATGCTTTTGGCTGCTATAAGGAAATCGCTTGTGTCTTGTCGGATTGAGGAACAAGAGGACGTGATTTCTACCGTCCAGCAGATGGAGATTGGGTGGCCTACGAACGTTCAACACATAACCCACGTTACGTTTGATCGGTTCAATGGGTTTTTGGGTTTGCCTGTGGAGTTCGAGGTCGAAGTCCCTTGTCGAGTTCCGAGTGCTAGGTATACACATCGCCTCTCCTTTTCGTTTTTTGCTTTCTTTGTCTTCTACTTGGGTTGTTGATGCATTCGGGTGTCTGGGATTGCTTTTAGTTGACGAGATTTGAGCTGGGGGTGATCTAGAATCATAAAGTTTTGACCTTTTAGACAGGAGATGTTAGATCTGAGGAAGAAGGAAACTGCCTTTGCTTTCGTTCTCCTGTTCATCGGAAATCAAGTTGCTTGAGCCTTAGCTTACCAAAACAAGAGAGCTTTGCAGTGGGTTTGACTTTTAGTCCTTTGCTCCATCGCTGGGGGGGAGGGGAGAGAGAGAGAGAGAGAGAGAGAGAGGATAGAGGATGAAAACGACTTTTGGGCTAAGTATTCCCGATGCATTTACTTCTCGCCACTCCGGAATGAGAAACTGAAACTTCATCACAAAATTTCTGAACTAGAGAAGTTAGATGAACTTGGCCACCTCCGAAGTGGTTACTGACCATTGACTCATCGTTTGCAAATCATTATCAGTTATTTTGACGGGAAAAGAAAATGGATTAAATTTTGTTTTCTGTTCAGATCTTTTCACTTGATTCGGCTGATAAACTTGTCTGAGTTCAAAAATTCTTGATTTTTTTCTAAGTGATTTTAACTGATGCACTTAACCTTCGTTAGTGCTAGTGTATTTGGCGTCTCAGCGGAATCAATGCAGTGTTCTTATGACTCGAGAGGGAATAGCGTCCCTACAATTCTCTTGCTAATGCAGGAGAGGCTGTACTCACAAGGGGGTTTGAAGGTAATTATTTGAGGATAACTCTAATATCAATTATTTCTGTGTAGCAAGATTGAGAGTATCTACACTTGACTTCACCCCTTCCTTTGGCTGCTTTACAGGCCGAAGGCATTTTCCGGATAAACCCAGAGAATGGCCAGGAGGAGCACGTAAGGGTCCAACTAAACAGGGGCATTGTGCCTGATAGTATTGATGTCCATTGTTTGGCGGGTCTTATAAAGGCCTGGTTCAGAGAGCTTCCGTCAGGAGTCCTTGACGGACTATCTCCTGAAGAAGTTCTCCAATGCAACACAGAAGAAGAATCTGTTGAGCTTGTGAAGCAGCTAAAGCCAACTGAAGCTGCGTTACTGAATTGGGCTGTTGATCTTATGGCTGATGTTGTTCAGGAAGAAGATTTCAACAAAATGAATGCTAGAAACATTGCAATGGTCTTTGCTCCTAACATGACTCAGGTATATATGGTCAATTGGTGCCATTAGTTTATCCATGTTCATGTTTCAGCCAGTGCTATATATAGTCTTTCTATAAAAATTAAACAGTTCTCTCCCCGTGAAGCAGATGTCTGATCCATTGACAGCGCTAATGCATGCTGTTCAAGTGATGAACTTGCTGAAAACCTTGATCGTGAAAACACTCAGAGAACGTGAAGAGACTGCTACGGGAGGATATTCACCAATGTCATCCGGTTCATCTGATGGGCAAACTGATGAGGACTTTGACAGCCAGCATGAGATGGATACAAGTTGTGAGCTGAGGCAGGAGCCTTCAGATTATGATGAACATCCACGCTACAACTCTGGTAGCGAAGATGATGATGAAGTTGAGTCATTAAGTGAGATTGAAGAATGCTTCTTGAGGCAGTTGAATGGGAAAGGAAATGCCACAAGTATTGTCTTGGACCAAACCGCTGGTGATGTAGGAAGGGAGAATGGAAGTCCTGGAAGTTGTATGGGAACTAAGATGGAATCTGGTGCATCATTTACTGATAGAAAAAATGAAAATTCCAGTGCCTCCACAAGTGATGAAGAAGACTCGACTTCGAGAGCAACTGGAGGTCAAAACATTAGTAGATGGAGCAGTTCCGAAGAATGCGAAGAAGCTGATGATGTGCAGATGGTTGACAAGCAAGCGGACTCCGGCTTTCCTTTGCAGTCTTTTGTGCCTAGTGAATCTGTCTGACTGACCTAGTTCATAATCTGTAGGAGGATTCTTTCTTTTCTGATTTTAGTTTGTTTTCTATGGACCTGGCTTCTGTAAATTACTCCTATATTAACTCAATGGCCTTAGCTGAACTGCCTTTGGGAGGAGTGCGTGATTTTGCTAAATTATGGAACAGTCACAGTTCAACTGTAGGCTGAAACATGTGTAATTTCAGCTTGGAGCTGAAATGATTTGTTGTGGATATGTAAACTTCGACTTAGGCAGGAATGAATGGTTCCCGAGTCTAATGAAACCTGATCAGGCATGCAAGGTCTCATGCCAAATTCCTTCGGTTTCTTCCTGATCTTAGTCCATTGGTGATGAAATTGTACGTTTCATATGAGTTTTCCATGAGATCTAATTAAACTTCGGATTTCCTTTCAGAGGATTAGATTTGATCATCAACTGTAGCTCTATAGTGAAGCAATCCCATCATTGCATGCTCCTTACCAGTTCAAGACGGTGAACATAAATTTCAGAGAGATTGTCAGCATGCCGTCTACCATAGTAGTAGTGCAGATTAAATCAGACCACTTAAAAAGACACCACACAGATCCTCATTAGAATTACTAAGCGAATTGATTAAACTAATGTCTGCAGTTACCTGTGCCATTTCATACTTGCCGACACATTGAACTTATTTACTCTCCAACTGCCCTTCTCACTTACCCTTCCTAGTTCTTTCTTCAATCACACCTTCATCTGAACCATCTTCTTAACTTGAAACATGTGGACACAGCATATTAACATAACGTCCGACCAACTTTTGTTGGAATTTCGAGTTTATCTTCAATGCAGAAACCATGGTAATTTTCTTTGCTGTATTTGTATTGGATGATCATGTAACTTGCTACAAGCATCTATTTTTTTGTACATTTGTCATCCACTAGTTTCCTTTTCTTCTGGAACTAGTCACTTACAAATGAAAATTAAGAGAGAAACAAATGGTACCATCACAAGTATAACAAAAGAAAAAAAAAGATCTAGGAAGCCAAACAGGTTTCCCAGAAAAGCTTGTTCTTTTCCATCTCAGTCATCGGTTCACTGATAGTTGACTCAACAGAAACCCATGACTTCTGATGATAAACATTGGGTTCTTCACAAATGCGAACCTCTTCTTCAGTTGTTCCACGGTCGTTATTCTTGTACTCTTCACCTTCACATCTATTATTCAGCTCAGTCACACAACAAGAACTATCCAACCCGTCATAGATACAGGACTCCGCGTCATCGTCAGCAAGGTCAACAACCGTGGTCGGACGAAGGCCAACCTCATCGGAGTCGCCGGAGGCTTCGATGAGGAAGAAAGAACCGGCGTGGATCACATGATCTCTCGTTGTGGTGCCCGTTTCCTTCATTGTGAAACGAGAGTTGTAGCTTTCCATGTGTAAGAAGCAATAGCGAATTCCCAACCGCTGCCTATTCTTCTTACATAGCTCGCGACATTAGACTTTTTTTACTACAGCGAAAATATTATTATTATATATATATATATATAGGAGACAAAGACCCACAGAATGGAGGATGTCTTGTTTGACGTCATGAACATGAGTGGCCAAGGGTTTTTCTTTGTAGGTCGGCTTCTTTTTTTGAAGGTTAAAAAGAATGTACAATACACAGAAAAAGATTGGTATGACAACACAGCCATGTCCCATTCGCCTAATCTAATCTTCTAGAAACAAAGGTGTTTGTTTTTGTTTTTTCACCCTTTTTACATGATTGTTTTGTTTCTAGAAGGAAACCTAAATTCCTGGAAGCTCTTATACGTGTTGTGTTTTGAAGTTGGTTTCGAAATATTGTCTTAATTAAGGAATAAAAGCATTTCATTACTTAAAATTAATTTTTTTAATGTGATGTATCAAAACGATATAAAGGTCAAAATTTCCTTCTTCTGGTGGACTATGGTATAAAATCTTGATGGTTGATTGATTAATTTCCATTGTCAATTCTTCAACATTGGTGATTAGAACGTTAGTTTTGACAAATCGTACAGAATGGGTCACTGAACTGCAAGTTTAGTCAAAGAAAACGTGTGTGAGACACAGTATTGCTTTTTTTTTCTTTTCTCATAATTGGATACAAGTGGGACAGTTTGCCGTATTTAATAGACTGTAGGCTATAATTTGTGATTTTAATCGCTGGTTTTATGAGAATTTTAAGAGGTTAAATAATAAGCAGTTTTATTTTCAACTTTGATCGCTTGTTTTGAGCAATATAATAACTATAGTGTTGAAATTGATCTTCTTCTTGTAAGATGTAAGCAAATTTACTTACGATTATAATCTGAAAACTGGGCTGAGGGTATATATTTTAACCAATGTTTAGAACCTGGGAAATTGCAAAGAAATTTCCTATAAAGCACATCGTTCAGTTCTTCCAAGACAAAGCTAACGGCGGGCATAAACTTAACCCACGAAAGGCAGAGGGTAATGTATGGTTGACAGGTTTGACTTCACGGCCTGCACTGTAACACCATTATCATCACAGTGCAAAAAACATTATTTGGACGCCATAAATAAAGCTGTTTTGTGAGCCATTACTTGAACCGTTTGTATACGGCAAGCACACCTTGTCCACTAATAAGTTAAAAACACTTCCATTACAGCAAGTCATTACCACGAAACAGTAACCTGTCAGATGGATTGAAAACACCAGAGGGCATGAATTTGTGCTCATAATTCAGAATTTCATTCACACATTTCTCAATGGCCCGCTTATTTGTATGAATGAGATTAGAGAATTTCATTCACACATTTCCCAATGTCCCGCTTATTGGTATGAATGAGATCTCTGGATTGCGGGCACAAGGATCACGTTCCTTAGGTTCACTCCTAAACGTACGAAACTGACAATTTTATATGTTTAGTGACCATACAAACATGTCCATCTAAATTTTGGCACTAAGCTAGACTTCTGTTCTCAGTCCACAAAAATGATACGAAGATCAGGTCAAAGTCTGGTATACTGGAAATTATTATAATGTTGTATTACTTTTGTCTAGTAATTTAAAATTTATTTAAAAAAAAGATTATATCAAAGTAATTATATAGACTATTGCTTATATAACCTCTACTAAAAAAAGTAAACAGAAAACCTCTTTTTAAATTATGACATCACTAAGCTCTTTTAAAATACTAAAACCATATTTAAAAATAAATAAAATAGCAGAATAATTCTCCATCTTTCACCCCTCGATCCACTTTCTAAACGAAAGTTCGGTCTAAGGCCGCTTTCTGATGACTGCCTTGAACTGCAGAGATGAAAAAATAAATATATTCACGACCTGTGACCAGAAGATTTGTCACGCCACCAACTTGAACTACTCCCATTAAAGTGCATCGTCTAAGTAATGATTGTTATAAATCTAACATAAGTTCCAATATTCATATTAGTAAAAGTATCCAAATTACCTTTTGGGAATACAATTCAACGAAAGCAACGCCTATAATAAAAGCAAGGAATGGAAATTCAATTCCTGACTAAACGTAGCAAAGCTGAAATTATTGCCGACGAATTTAGGTAAGTTAATCAACAAAGTCAAAGTCAAGGTCACTGTGTAAGTAGTAACCTGTAACGATACCCACGATTTAAGAGCAAAGGGCCTGATTTCAAGCACAAGAAGGTTTAACAGTATCATTTATTGTTACCTGTTGCTGGCTTGGTCTGCAAGATCTCTTTATTAATCTTACTGCCAAAAAATTGGATCTCGCGATGCCTATTAATGCACAAGAGGATGTGGCTTTTTCATCAGCTTACTGACAAATTTCAAAAGCTGAACTTAAGCAACGAAGAAATATAATCATTTCATGATATAACTCAAAATGTGTAATTGCAAATTAATCATATGAATTTAATGAGGTGATATATAGAAGAAAAGCATTGTATATTAAAAACAACATTTCTATTAAGTAAAAATAAGACTACATATTATCAGACCTTTCTAAATTCTACGCCTCAGCAGGACTTCAACAAAATATTGATGACGGTGATGATATACAGAAAAAAAAAAAGCAATTCTGTGCTCATTTTGCTTTGTTTTAAAAATAACTGATATTAGAAGCAATGATCAAAAGGCAGGCTTGCAAAGAATAACTTCTCTAACGATGCTTCCAGATTAATCCCTCAAATAATCAACTCCACTCTCAATAAAGAATGTGCCCATCCTGCAAGCAGCTTTTACAATGTGCCAATCCTGCAAGCAGCTTTTCCACTGGCATGTATTGCTAAAAGGAGATCTGATGTTCACTGCAAGTTCTTCGGTTGACAAATTCATAATAGGTGAATCGTCCAAATGAAGTCTTTCAGACATTTAATCAACGTGTCTCATGTTTCGTAGAGCTTTCTTTACCCGTGGCCCAGATATCAGGAAGGATAATAACTCAGAATGCAATAATATATGTCTCTCAAGCATCTACAAGCTCTGACATCCTCGTTTCCAGAATTTCTTAGGCATGCATCTACAAGTAAAATCTAAAATAAATCCAGCAGAATGGATTAAGCATGTGAAAGTAATTGACAACTTGGCAGTTGGCAGTCGAAAATTAACAATTATACTTGTAAAGAGGAGAGGAAAATTACCTGTAGAAGTCGATTACCTGCCACCAGTTTAAGTAATTCACAAATTTCTTCACATGTTAGTAGAAAGGCAAAATGCAGTTCAAAAGCACTACATATTACTTTTAACAGCTCAAAGGATAGAAGTAATACCAAAGCTCATCCTGAAGTAGTGTGCAATCGATTTGGTACATAGAAAAATTTTTAATGAGGAAAGAAAATATAAACACATAAGAACTTGAATGGGACTAAGCAAATTCTCAGAGAATTTCACTGGCTATGTAATGAATAATAAAGAAGTTAATCTAAATATAGTCACCCTCAAAGAATATGAAGATGATAAAAACAAAAAACACCCTACATCACTTTAAGCAAACAACACCTGAGTAGAAACCATAGAAAATGTTTACAAATTTTTGCAGTAGTGACAAAATGCAACCAAGGTATTGTATGATTAAACCATGGGAGATTGGTTTTGATTGAGTCGTTTAAACTTTTTACAAATCACTTTAGCATCATGCTCATTAAAACATAATGAAATATTGCTATTAAATATTGCCTTTTCCTGCAACAGCCTATGAGCACTCATTATGTTTCACTTCAAGACAAAATTGAGAAGGATTTCACATTTAAGATTATTCTCACGAAAAAAATTGTTCATACATTACATACTACAGACAGCTCAAACAAGATCATGATCTCACCTCCAGAAATACTTTAGGAGGGTATGACAATAGTCATGGTGTATTTTTATTAATAAGATTAAATACTAATGAGATTTTGTCCACCGATAAACTTGGTATTGACAAAACAACAGCAACCTAAAATAAATTATCTTTGGATTTCTTAAACTATATCAATGACACATTTTTTTGTGAACTTGCCTCAAAGATCACAATAAACACAATATATTCTCCTTGGAGCAAAATCTGTCTATAGAAAGGGGCACTCTGTCCTGAGGTACTAACTTCAGTTGTCTCCTCAGTTACTTATCACAGATTTAATTCCTCAAAGGAGCAAGCTAGTCCAACATCAAACTCCATCAAACTCAAAAATGTACAATACTTTCAAACTTCTTTTCCATCTTTCGTAGACATTGCATTCCAATAGATAATCCAATATGAAGTAGAAAAGGTCTTCATATAGAAAGTAATTTGATAGGATCTTACCCCTTAGGATATTCATATTAACAAGCGTTGTAACCAAGGACGTTCAAAAGATTGGAATATGTAAGAATTTGCACAAATGCACTTGTTATGTGCAGTTGGTCCGCAGACACCATCCTAAATAAGTAAAACCTCTGCTTACCATACTGTTTCAATATGGGAGGTTATCTCTGCTCTCAGTGGTACAGGCAACATACCTTTAATCATGGGGACTTTCCTTTCAGCAACGAATTGTGTCACTGAAAATCTGAAGGGTGCACTCTTGAACTCTGGGAATGACTGGAAAAGAGAAACAAATAAAAAACGTTAAGTGAATACGGAGTGTCCCAAAATCATTTATTTTTTTAACAATAAGGCGTACTAAAAACTAAATACAACATAAACATGTGACAACAATTCAACCAATGCCCTATTGAGTCCAAAATCTGAAATATATTAGAATATAAGAGTCAAAAAAAGGCGCAGTACCTGAATTTTGCTGAATACTGAGACCTGTCAACATATAAAATGGAAAAGCTGACAATATATCTCAGATTTTGACTAAACGGCAAACTGCATGCAGTCGCTAATTAACAGTTATTGTCATGGTAGAATGAGAACAATAAGATGTTCTATAGGAAACAAGAAGATAAATCCTTGATTCTTCCAGAGTGTCTTCTACAAACCACGAATAACTCTAAATGATATAAATAAAGGAAAAAAAGAAATAATCTTGAGAAAGCAAAGATAAAAACGATATCCAAATAAGAATGATAGAATCATGAATAAAATTTCAATTGAAGTTTCCACAACATATTGGCACAAGTTATTGAGGGAAAAATCAATAAATTAATAATTAATGTCTAATGAACTTCCATGGTACAAGTTACAAATCGTATCGGTGCAGAATGCACCATGAAGTACAAGTTTTGGAATTCCAATCCCACTAAGCAATTACGTGGATGGAGTAATGATCATTGCGTGTTATCGATTCAGCCAAAATGCTGATACTGCATTCACTCCCATTGTCCAAGCTGTGCATATGACAATGTATCACAGAATTCTGCTTGCTTCCATGACTCAATTCCTGATCAATAAGGTTTACTCTGTTTGTTGTCTCTTTTCAGCTGAACTTTCAGTTTCTTACCTCCTAATTGATATCCATTCATCACACCGATTGCAGCTTGAGCTGCTGCAGGTAAGTCATAACTAACAAAACCTGCAAAAAAAAGCATGTTAAAAGAGTCCAACATCCAAGTTTAGATTAAAATCAAGAATGAAAGTGGTAATACCAAAACATTTGCTAACACCAGTTGCTTTATCAACAAAGACCTTGGCACTCAAGACTTTTCCAAATGCTTGAAAAGCATTGGAAAGCTCTTGATCACCGAATTCTTGAGGTATGTGATATATGAATAAATTGGCCCCTGGTGGACCTAAATCAAAGAACATGTAATATTTAGCAGGATATACCAACAGTAAGAATAAAATAAGAAGCCAAATCTGGGATATGCATATGGAAAACAAACCTTCAATCTGGCCGGCAGAACTAGTACCTGCACCTGATGATGCTGCAGGACTAACGCTTGCAACTGCAGGTGGTGCTGAACTAGGTGAGGAACTCAAAGAATGATGGGACACTATTCTTCCAGGATATGTCACGGGATATTGAAGACCTGCCACATTAGGATAAGCAGATCCCACATAACTTGCAGAAGGCACAGCATAGTTTCTAGGTGCCATAGTGTGAACTAGGTCAGGTCTCATTGCACCACGCACAGAATTTCCTTGATTTATGGGAGGAAGCATAGCAGGAAATGCGGGTTGATGGTAAGCAGGTTGATTCTGCATAGCTGGCAGCCGGTATGGCATGAGGCCATAAGTTCCAGGAGCCTACAACAGTATGATCACCAGAATCATCACATTTAATACAGAATGGATAGATATACTTGGGGAAAAAACATGAAATTACAATTAAGAAACAAGAACTCCCGGGGTGACTCATATTTCAAAGATATGCTACCTTTGCACAAATTGAAACACTTACTGAAAACATTTAGATATAAACTACTGACCTGGTATCCATAGCCATTGTATGGAGGTACATAAGGCATGGCACCGAATAATGACGGATGTGTGTCGTTATTTGGCAAAGTGGATGCTTGAGATTGTGCTTTCTGAGCTCTACGAGCTTGCCTTTCCTTTTCCGTATCTGCCCATTTGACAACCAAAGGAACACTTGAACCCTAGTAAAGTGAAACATACCAATCAGAGTATGCTTGATAGAAAAAATCAATGACAGAAATGCCCAGCCTTTCAATAAAAAATCCATGAAGTTAAAAAGGAAAAAAGAAAGGTCAAGTTCTAAAACCAATTGAAACAGAAATAAAATGCAATACTTGTGCATGCTTCACACAATTGATCCAAACAATATATATCTTGCTGTTCTCATTGCAGAGAAGCCATTCAAAAAAATGGAGTAGCTACAGTCAAAATGCTGTTAGCATGGATTATTGAAGAAATTTGGTATATTAGCTAGTATTGGATAGAAGTTGGCTCCTGACAAGAAAATTTATTGGTTTAGCTTGAGAAGCTTCTATTTCTGCGGACACGTAAAACTCCCTGTAATATGGATCTTACTTACTATCAGTGCTTTTCAGAAAAGTGTGACTACAGTCAAAATATTGTATTTCGATCATAAGTTCCTTCTCCATCTGATTAAAGTTAGCATGGACTATTGAAGAAATTTGGTATATTAACTAGTGCTGGATTGAACAAGAAAATTTATTGGTTTAGCTTGAGAAGCCTCTATTTATGCAGACATGTAAAACTCCCTGTAATATGAATCTTACTTACTATCAGTGTTCATTATCAAACTAGACAAAAGCTGGCGTTCACCTAAGATATATTGTTGATACAGAAACATGACAAACTTTTAAATACATGAACGCAATTATACAAGAAAGTAACAATGCAAAACATCTGACAAAAATGAACAGTTAATCTACATCTACAGGAACAGATCCTAGAAAATAACCTTCCAAACCTAAAAGAATTAATAAGAATACTTCTTTTGCAAAGCAAGCATTTTTAAGCACAAACCTCCATTTTATGCTTTCCGTTGGTGGCATCAATTGCATCAATGGCTTGCTCTTTTGTTTCGTACTTCAGAAAGGCACAGCCTGCAAATTAATTATGAAAGATCAAAATCACCATTTCATTCCTTCACAAGTTAAGGACCAATAAAGAAAATAAGCACCTTTGCTCGTATGTTGAGATCCCCTTAGAATCTGTAGATCTCTTATAGTTCCATATTTAGAGAATAATTCTGATACTTCAGCTTCTGAAACATTTTTTGGAAGCATACCAACAAAGATTTTGTGCTCTGAATTGAAAGGAAAGTAAAGAATCATTTAACAGAGCACATAAGCATATTATGGTAAAATTACTCCAAAGTCAAAACAAATTAGAAGACCAGAATGATGAAAGGAATTGGATACGGCAAAATAACAGACAGTTAGGTATCATGTCAAAAAATTATATCACACCTAGCCTTTCCAACTCGCCATCTGCATACTTCACTTGCAACGGACTAGACGCCTGAAGTTGAAAAAACAGCAGGAAGCACTTCAATTAGAGATACAACGACAAGAATGCATCAAAGTCTAATAAATAACAAGTAAATACATACAAATAGATGGAATTGATTTTGGGGAAAAAAGTTATGTGTTGTCATGTCTAGTATACTAGACACCTAGATGATTGATTTAGTAGTAGAGGTGGCATAATGTCAATCCAGAGAGATTTCGTTGAGAAAAATTAGCTACGAAAGAAAATTATTTAAAAGTATGCAAGGGTCAAGCCTTAGAAGCACAACAATAAATTGAATAAGGGTTTATCTCTCATAAGTGGTTAGAATATCATTCAATTTGATTGTGGTTTTCAACATTGGAGGGACTACGTAGGATCAATACTTAACCATAGTATCTTTTTTACCCCACCAGAGAGTTAAGAATGGTAACTCATAGTATCTTTTTGATAACAATTTTACCCTATACTCTATAGTCTTGAAATTACAACTAGATAAATGAAATGAATATTCAACTCCATTTGCTTTCCCGTATAAGGCCCAGTGAATAACATTTTCCGTATGGCTCAGAATGATCACCAGGTCTTTGTGCTTTGAAGAAACTAACCGATCTCGTTTAAAATCATCTCGATAGAAATAAGGATACTCCATTTTCTCCACACAAGTAATGCGCTCACAACCCCTTTTCCTACTGCCATCACACACTCTAACAGACTCCACCTTATTTCAAGAACTTTTCACATGTCATATATGTCACATCATCAAATCCAAACACGGCCTCACATAATCCAAAATTGCATTACACTAGCCTACGATATTGTACAACCGATTAGCTTCTAAAATCACCAGGGATCACCTCAATAATGAAGTCTATCAAGTTGATACTTGTTCAGTGCATCTTTTAACTTCCATCTAAATCAAACATGTTGCCATTTGCAATCATTAGGAATAGTGCTATAACTATCCACTAATAGAATGTCGAGATCAGTAAGGACACACTACAAATGGCAACATTTGACCAGCATAAGTCAAAAAGAAGAACAAGCAAAGATCACAAAACGCACTAACCCCAGGCAACGTTCTCTTATTATGACAAGCATTGACCGCCTTATCCGCTTCCAGCCTCGACGGACATATTACAAAACAACAACCTAATTTCAAAACCATACAAATTAGGGATTCAAGCACCATAAAACTCTCGAGTCAAACGGATTCAGGACTCCGAATCATGCAGAAAGGAAAAAAAACGGTTAACGAGAAAGATTTGAAGAATGTGCGTAGAAAAGAAACCTCTAGAGGCGCGCGTGGCCTTGTCCTTGATGATGTTGACCTCGTCGACCAAGGCAAACTCTTTGAACATTGCGAGAAGCTCGGCTTCCGTCATGTGCCTCGGCACTTGACCTACGAACAGCTTCACGCTCTCTTCGCTTGATTTCTTCTCCTTTTTAGCCTCCGCCATCAATGCTTATAAACACACACGCTGATATACACACTCTCTGCGTCTCTGGTTCTTTCTTCTCTCTCTAGAATGCTTTGTTTTCTCTCTCTTAGGAATTTCCTCTTTTTCTGTTTGTTTGGATTTTCTTTTAATTTTCTTTCGTCTTTCAGAGTCGTCGCTGCGAAATTGGGGCTTTTCTGATGACGAAGACCAAAGTTGGATCTTCGATATAGTATATTGTAATTAAATGCTGTTTAATTGGCCTCGATCTTTGCCCAATTTACGATAGGGCCCTGCAATTCGCTGGTAAACTCAACAGTTCGTCCATGAAACTGACTACGATGCCCTTCTATTTCGACTTCCCTCTCTCTCTCCTTCGTTTGTCACTGTCGAAGTCGTTTTGATTAGTTCTTGTCCAGTTGTCCTGTGCCAACTATACCAAAAGAACTTCAATTAAATGCTAATTATACGATTAACATCTCTTTAATTAGTTCTAATCATCATATAGGATCTAGTGACAGGGAATTTAAACTTTAATTATATATTTGAAATCGGGGTCAATTAATTATATTTAATTTTTATCCCATATATTTAGAATTTATTACTTATCTAGAATACAATTACCACATAAATTCATCTAAAATAACGTAGTATTAAAATTATTAAATTAATAGGTAAATGATAAGACTAAAGAATATATACAAATTAAAACCACAAAATATAATTTAAATTGAATTTATCCATCAATTTTACAAATTGTTTATTATATAAATTTTGTTTCATGTAAAGAAAACATTAAAGCGATTCAACAAGATTGATTGGTAGTATCTCCTAATAAGGTTAATATAAGGGTAAGTCTTGAAATAACTGATAAAATTACTTTTTTGTGACAATAAAATTACATATTCAAGTCGTAGAAACAACTATTCTTCTAACTTTTTATACCATTTCTTCTTAATAAGGCTAATAATGGCATCTCCTTACGATGAAATTGCCTTCAATAAATTCAAATTTTAAGCCAATTGGACAAGTTGGAGTGGCCCAGATGGTTTCAATTCCTCACTTAAGTAAGGCTCTCCTTTACAGGAGGTCTTGAGTTCGAATCACACAAAAAGAAAAATGGAGAATTTTTCCTGTTGATGATCTTCTAGCCTCCTGGGCAAAACTCTTTGATTAGATTAATTATGGATGTTTCGCTTCCAGCGGCAGTGTGAGAGTTGGAACTACTCGAAAACCTGGGGCTGATTAAAACCTGATGCTGAACAAAGAGAGCCGGTGATTAATTATCAGCTGAACAATCAGAATGTGAAGACTCCTTGTGAACTTGAGAAATCTTAGGGTGCGTTTACTTTCAGAAAATTCTCTAGTTTTCTAGAAAATTTTTTCATAAAATAGAAAATAATTAGA